>CM068381.1:5971533-6150860 GCA_034770075.1 Aralia elata
GAACAATTTTAGTTTGTGAGTGTCGAAACGTTGCCGGTTTTATCCGCTTTGTTCCCTTTTTTGTCTTTTCCCAATTTAGCCTTGTTGGTTTAGATGATTTTTTGGAAAAGGTCATGGCATTGAGATCGGACGGGGTTTTGAAAGATCGTTTTTTTTATGATGAGCGCCGATTAAACACAGAGTCGCCATTGTTGGTATATTTGAAATGGATGTACCACACTCATCCCGAGTTTTTTTTTATTTTTTATATAAATCGCCGGCTCAATCTGTGACCTTTCCGGAATTAATTGGTCTGGCGAATCGAGATTCATAGAGTTCGGGGCTTGCTTTAAGTGAGGTGGGAAGGTGTTAGGCACCCCTCGACTCCCAGTGAAACACGGTTACCGCAATCTTGATACCTATTCCTATTCCTTTAACTCTCATAAAATGTGGTAATGTGTGTCGTGTGGCTGTGTGTGTCTGTGTGCACTGATATGAATGGTTATGGTGAGTTCTGTATGGAAGAAATTTCTATTTCGGGTATTTTATGAAAGAGGGCGTGCTTTATTTTTGAAGAGTGCTTTAGGATGTCTTTTTCCTTTAATGCGAGAAAAGCTTTATTTTTTTATGAGAAAGATTTTGATTTTAATCGTCAAAAGCCATTGGACATTTTCATTAGGGATTGTTTTGGGCAAAACAAGAGTTTTAAACCTTTCACTCCACAAATAGGAATCAAGATCTTACTACTTTTTATATAGTTTGCTTTCGTAATCATCATGCAATGATGGGCACCTTCTAGGATCTCCTTTTCACCCTATGCACAACGGTTTAAATAAAACCGGTTTGTTCTTTTGTAAAAACCCGTTATTTCGTGACATTTGAAAATAACCTCTCTTTTAGCTTTTTCCGTAGGGATAGGAATCGACCTTCGTTAGCGCTTCTCCCAAATTTTTTTATTAGCCTCGTGATGCTTTAATATTCCTACTTTGATTGATTTTTAGAAAAAATCCTTATCGTTTAATCTTTTTGAAATCCTTTTGGCGCCTCAAAAATTCTAATCAAGTATAAACATGCGTCGTCGCGGGCTATCCATGGGTCCAATTGTAAGCCATCAAAATTATCCGCCGAACGCCACACAATCACATATTCCCACTAATACGGGGGCCTTAAACCCGAGTTCTCCTTTCCGCCTTAGCGTCCGTTTTAAAAGCCCTCGACCTACAGTTACATATTACAAAACAGCATCTTGAATCTATTACATACACCAAAACGTCCATCATCGGATTTGAACCACGGGGTTCGCTTTCCTAGGACTCACAACCCACGATTTAACTACATACTCACAAAATGAATAAGTACAATAACGACAACGTAATTGCCTAACACCATCCTAAAAATACAATCAAGTCTAAACTTACAGCCTAATATATACCCATAAATCAAGCTAGACAATTTCGTCCAATTAGATATCATCGGATTTTATTGGGAAGAATCTTGTTCCAATGGAAACCCTCACCCAATAATCCCTAATCTATGATTTTCCAAACAATATTCTTGAACAAATTGCAATTAAATTTAGCCAAATGACATGATAGAAAGTTGCAAATAATAATTGAGATTTTCACCTTGCAAATGAATACCAAAAATTGTGTAAGAAAACTGGTGTATTGTGGTGTATTTTGATTGAAATATGAAGATTGTATTGATATAATCTCAAACAACAAAGAAACTTTCCTCTCTTTTTTTCTCTCAATTGTTGCAAAGAATTTTGTGCTATATTCTCTCTATTTCCGAAGCCTAAAACTGCCTGACTTCGATTTTATCTTCTTTCTTCCGCCAAAAGCCAAACGCTCAAACCTCCTGTACTACTGTCCGACCAGCTGAGTTTAAATAGGCTGGCCAGCTGGCTCGCCCACTCAGCCCGGTTTTCGGGATCTGACTTTCCAGAAAGGCGCACTCATTTTGGCCGCAGATCTATCCGCGGCTGGCGGGCTTGACTTTCTCGATTTTCGTGCCACGCCTCGATTTTTCGTGCCGCAATGTCGGTTTTTCGCTGACAGGCTCGTATTCCGCAGTCCGGGAATTTCCGGAAGCGCGCCACACCACCTTCCGAGAATGCCAAATTCGGATAGCCCTGTGCTGTCATGGTCGATTTCGGCTGCAAATTATCATGGTGGCGTCGAGTGTTCGTATTTTTTCCATCTTTTTGCTCTCGCAGGCCGATCCCATTTGACGAATTTGCCCTCCTGTCAGGGTTAGTATACGAAGTGCAAAATTTGGGTGTCTACAGCTGCCCCTCTTTATCATGTTTATGAAATGTTAAATGAAATGAACAGGATAAAGAAACAGACACCCGATGCATGAATGGCAGTGTATAAGAATTGGCAATACATATATGATGCAACACATCTGATTTATGATGCAACACAAGATGTAACGCATGCAAACTATCCGCAAGAGTGTCGATGCTTCAACCCTCTGACCGTGTTTGTTAGTCGTTGGGTTCACTCTTTCAATCTATCGTCTCGATCGGGGCCGGATATCGTCGCCGGTCACCCATCTCGTAACCCCCGGTTATCGTCGCCGGTTGGTTATCTTGTCGGAGCCGGTTATCGTCGCCGGACATCCATCTCATGATCGCCGGTTATCGTCGTCGGTCGATCGTCTCGTCGGGGCCGGGTATCGTCGCCGGTTCACCCATCTCTGTAACCCCCGGTTATCGTCCGCCGGTTGGTTATCTTGTCGGAGCCGGTTATCGTCGCCGGACATCCATACTCATGATCGCCGGTTATCGTCGCCGGTCGATCGTCTCGTCGGTGGCCGGGTATTGTCGCCGGTCACCCATCTGGTAACCCCCGGTTTATCGTCGCCGGTTGGTTATCTTGTCTGGAGGCCGGTTATCGTCGCCGGACATCCATCTCATGATCGCCGGTTATCGTCGCCGGTCGATCGTCTCGTCGGGCCGGGTATCGTCGCCGGTCACCCATCTCGTAACCCCCGGTTATCGTCGCCGGTTTGGTTATCTTGTCGGAGCCGGTTATCGTCGCCCGGACATCCATCTCATGATCGCCGGTTATCGTCGCCGGTCGATCGTCTCGTCGGGGCCGGGTATCGTCGCCGGTCACCCATCTCGTAACCCCCGGTTATCGTCGCCGGTTGGTTATCTTGTCGGAGCCGGTTATCGTCGCCGGACATCCATCTCATGATCGCCGGTTATCGTCGCCGGTCGATCGTCTCGTCGGGGCCGGGTATCGTCGCCGGTCACCCATCTCGTAACCCCCGGTTATCGTCGCCGGTTGGTTATCTTGTCGGAGCCGGTTATCGTCGCCGGACATCCATCTCATGATCGTCGGTTATCGTCGCCGGTCGATCGTCTCGTCGGGGCCGGGTATCGTCGCCGGTCACCCATCTCGTAACCCCCGGTTATCGTCGCCGGTTGGTTATCTTGTCGGAGCCGGTTATCGTCGCCGGACATCCGTCTCATGATCGCCGGTTATCGTCGCCGGTCGAATCGTCTCGTCGGGGTCCGGGTATCGTCGCCGGTCACCCATCTCGTAACCCCCGGTTATCGTCGCCGGTTGGTTATCTTGTCGGAGCCGGGTTATCGTTCAGCCGGACATCCATCTCATGATCGCCGGTTATCGTCGCCGGTCGATCGTCTCGTCGGGGCCGGGTATCGTCGCCGGTCACCCATGTCGTAATCTTTTTTACTCAAACACGTCAATTGGCTGCAAGGGAGCAAGGTGGGACCACCAGGGCCAGCCGCGGATGGATCTGCGGCCCAGCCGCCGATTGATCTGCGGCCAGCCGCAGATACATCTGCGGCCAAGATCGGCATGTTTTAAAGCGGTTCCCCGCTTCCAGATCCGTCACTTTTCAACTTCCAATTCACACCTATTTCTCGCGATTTTTGCTTGTTCGCAAGGGCTTTTTTTGTCGATTTTTTCAACTTTTCCTGCAAAAAAAAACTAATGCTCCGGTAGGATTGATCTACACGCTACAGGTAACACTTTGACCGGTCACTTTTCAATTTCTTCAATGTTTCGCTATACATTTGACTATTTGCATGTTTAGAGATAAAATGTATGCTTTACAATGCTATGTAATGTACTATCATATATACATGCTGTGTCTTAACTGTGTGGGTCCTATTTTATGTTCATGAGGCGGTCCCACGTATACGTTTGCTCCTTTTTTTTGAATGAAAATCATGCATTTATGGTATTTTACATGCTTTATTTACATGTATGAATGCAAATATGATCTGTTGGGGCCTGAGTTCTTTGAAAAACCTGCTTGGATATGCATGGGATGTCCATTTTACAAACGTAACCCTGCCTTTTTTTTTTTTTTTTTTTTTTTTAACCATGCATCATGTTGCATTAATTATATGACGAGGCTAGAAATTTAGAATATTCATTACATAAATTTAAAAAAGGGAACTTACCTTCTTTCTCGCCCGTTCCCATTTCCAGTCATGGATCCCGATGCTCATAGTAGTTCCTCCGTGTCACGGACCTCGGGTGTTTCGCCGTCGTAGGGGGCTGCACCCGCTCCTGTTCCTCCTCGGACCCGTCAGGCTCGTCGTTTGGCGGAGGCTGTCATTCGCCCTGGTCCTCCGGACGTTGAGGAGGCTGCTCCTCCGGAGGTCGCGGCAGAGGGGCCATCCTCCAGCATACCGGCTCCATCTACTCATCAGGCTTCTTCTGGCGCCTCTGTGCAGATATCTGATCTTTTGGGTCGGGATCTCAGTCGTCACCCTTCAGCATCTCTCGTGGCTAACGAGGTATATTCAGTTCTATTCTGATTTTATTCTCAATTTCTCAATTCTCCTTTTATCCGGACTGACCCCTTGGTGATTGCCCCAGGTACCCGAGTTTACCCAGCCGAGGGGCCACTGGTTCAACATCTACTTCCCTCTACAACACGGCTCTGCACAGCGACTACCGGGCTATGGTGGATTCTTGGGGCCTCCGTCATTTCTTCACTATCATCCCCCGGCAGTGTCCCTGGGGTTACATGAGGGCCTTATCCGAGCGCTGGTTCCACCAGACGCAGTCTCTTCACCTTCTTGACTGCGAGGTTGTGCTGACCCCGTGGGACTGGAGGTATATTACGGGCATAGAGTTTACCGGGTCCCGCGTTCCTCTAGATCTCGACATCACTCCGGCGGAGGTCCGGGCTCTATTGGGCTTTACCGCTGAGGACCGGGTCTTTAAGGCCCGCAGTATTCGATCTGGTGCCTTGGCCGTCGATGCAGTCGGGGGTCTCTACGCGCTGCCCATTCCAGCGGATCAGGGTACCCGGGACATCTTGCTCCGACGCTTGTTCCTGACGATCATGAGGGGTTGTTTCCTGGGGAACAATTCCTCCACCATTCATTTCAGCGTCGTGGGAGCGGTCAGAGACGTGGATCGCATCAGTGACTATGACTGGGGGTCATTCACCTTTGCCTATTTCCTCCATGGTATGCGTCTACGCTCGGAGGGCCAGACAGACGCTTGGCTTGGAATCTATCATTTTCTGCTGGTGAGACTTCTTTCTTTTTTCTTAATGTATTTCCCGTCAATTCATTTCTTTTCTTTCTGCGTCTGTCGGTTTCTCATGCTTTTCACTGTTTCTGCTCGCAGTTCTGGGCCTACGAGCGTCTTCCATGCCTGAGGCCTGTCACTACTCTCGGCCTTGATACTTATCCCCGGGGCCGACGATGGCATCACAGCACTCTAGAGGAGGTCCCGATATCAGGCAGCTTTGCACACTGCCGCATCCAGCTGGAGCTGATCACGGCTGCCGGGGTCGTCTGGAGGCCTTATCTTTCTGAGCATCTAGATGTGGGGTTTACAGACGGATATCCTACCGGCCCGGAGTTTGCACTTTCCACCCGTCGCCTCACTTTGCAGAGTGTTGGAGGATGGGTTATGTACCTGGGGGAGCGCGCCTTCAGATGCGTTACTGGAGAGATCCGCATCCCGTACTCCCCTCCTTTCGCTACCTCCTGGCCACTAGATTCTCTGCCTTCAGAGATCATGATTGCGGGGGATGACGGCCGGATGCTTTCGACGGGTCCCAGCACGAGTGATGCCTTCCGTACCTGGTGGGTGCCCCGTACCATCGGTCCTCAGACTCGGGCCACTTTCTTTCTTGGAGACATGGTTCCAGGCTCGGTGACGATGACCGATTGGGCTGCCTGTGTTCGGACCCCTACCCACGCTGAGCAGATCGCCACATTGACCCGTCAGGTAGATCAGTTGTCGCTGTTTGTTCGGTCGTTGGGCCGGACCCCGGAGGAGGCTTACGTCTATGATCCAGACGGTGCGGGTTATGATGCAGGCCCGAGTTCATCTGATGCCACAGCGCATCCCTACATTCCTGACATGAACTTTGATCCTCCGAGCTCGACGACCCCAGGGGATCAGTTCGAGGATCCTTCCTTCATAGATGATACCGATTTTATTTAGATCAGGATAGGATAGGGCCTTTTGTACCTGTACCTGTTTATATTTCTTTTTCATTTACGCACTATGTACTGAACTCATTTATTTATTTATGCACAGTTCTTTTTCATCTTTATGGGATTCACCTGCTTTATTATTAACTGTAGATGCATGCTTTTTATTTATGGGTAGAGAAATGACCCCTGCACAGTCTTTTTTGATACTATTTTTCACAGATGTCGTCCTCAGATGCTGTGGTTCGTTTGGATTCCACTCCTCCCACAGGGTTGGTGGGCAGCCTCCTCCGCTGGTTGGACAGTTTACTGCCGGCAGAAAGGATTACCGCATATGGTCTTTTGGGTCATTCTTGGTCCTTATTGACCCTTCCGGTGCCAGCGGGCTTCGTGGATGGTCTTCTGAGCTATTGGGCCCCTGCCCGTCAGGTGTTTAGGTTAGGGACAGTAGAGCTGACCCCCACCCTCGAGGAGTATGCTCGCTTCACCGGCCTGCCCCTGGATAGACCTTGTGCTAGGGTCACAGTTGGTTCCATGCGCCGTCAACTCTTGACTTTCACTGGTTTGCGAAGGGCTGTCCTGTTGCCGGTGATCACATCAGACCATATGGTTCCCCTTCAGTTCTTTATTGACCGATTTGGCTCACCTGACGGGTTTTCGACTTTTCTTCGGTGATTTTTCCGTGTCCGAGGAGCGCTGGGGCGCCTTGAGAGTGGATGTCCTGATGGCCTGTGTCATCTCAGTTTTGTATTTACCTGCAGGACCCGATCATTTGGACATGCGGATTGTGGCAGCCGTTAGAGCCCTTCAGGAGGATCACACCATTCTTCCTATGATATTGGCGGATACCTATATGTCAGCCACATATTGCCAGTCTTTTCGAGGCAGAGCCTTCAGAGGGAGCTCGGCTTTGTTGTACGTGTGGTTCATGAGTCATCTTAGTCCCATCGGCCACTTCCGTCGCCGAGGGTTTTGCTTCAGCCATGACATAACCACGCAGTTTTCGCTTCGTCCCGTGAGCTGTACTGATGTGGCCTCCTGGACATCATTTTTGTCTGTCATTGAGGATCCCTTTCACCTATTGGTCTACTCGGGCTATTGCTCCTTCATGAGCTTCTTGACTCATGTGCCCGACCTGGATTTCATCCCCATTGCTGGGTTGAGGGGCGTGACGACCTATCATCCCCTGGCGGTTATGGGGCAGTTTGATCAGACGCCAGGATTTACACCCCCTTCGCGGGTTGCAGCCGCATACCGATTCCTTATATCATCCTGTACGGAGAGGGATCTATTGCAGGTATACGAGCTTTGGGATTGCAGGACCCTTGCCGAATATAGTGAGAGCCGTCACATCCAGACGTTTGCTTACGTACAGTGGTTGCGCGGAGACTTGGAGTCGGCTAGTTTGAGTCGGACTTGGGCGTTCGATGATTCTGGAGTGATTTTCCCAGAAGATACCACAGACCACCCTATCTCAGCCGATTCTGCCCCGAGTCGGGTTACTGAGGATTCCCAACTCCGCCTGGCCCTGATTGCAACTGAAGCCGAGAGGGATGCCGCCCTTGTCGAGAGAGATGAGGCCATTCGGGCTAGAGACGCTGCCATTGCCGACAGAGAGGCCATTGTATTTCAGACACCAGGGCTAGTGGTAGATGCTCATTTTGGGGCTGTCAGCCGAGCTACTGCTTTACTGGATCGTATTGATATGATGGGGCAGCAGATTGCAAGAGATGCTGATGCTTCAGATCTGTCCACCGCCCTGTCCATCCTGCTTCAGCTAGTTTCAGATTTGTAGATTATTTTATTTCCTGCATAGACTATGTTGGTCTCATCAGTTATTGAAAGAGAAATCTTGTAATAAAACGACTTATATATATATACATGCATTAAAATTTAGTCATTTTCCCCCTTTTGTCGTATCATTGCCCTCCATTGGATCATCATTTTATCCAATTGACCATGATTTTGACATTTCGCCTTCTTTCTTTTCTCAAGACTTGATGGAGATTTGACAGATATTGCCGCACACCTTTTGATTTCATCGGATTGAATCTCAGATTTTGGATAACTGTTTGGTTGGATCAGGATATGTATTTTGGGGTGAAACTGGTTAGGGAGTTGGTTTCGGGAAAGTTTTGAGGGGGTAGGAAGGTTTTATCTGGCTATCAAAAATTGGTTTTGGTTAGGGAAAGGATTATTTTTTAAAGGATCGGACCGCGCCATGATGGCTGCCTACGTACCCCCACAAGTTGGGAGATCAGGTCCTACGTAGTTCGCTCTCAAGGAAAAAGGACCTGATGATTCAAGCGTAGAACCGCTTCACCGAGTCAGAATTGAGGGGTTGTGGAAATACCTCACCATCCATTTCTTGCAATATGAGGGCTCCTCCGGATAGTACCTTTTTAATCACAAACGGTCCCTCCCAGTTTGGGGCAAACTTCCCCTTAGCTTCGTCTTGGCAAGGCATGACTCTCTTCAACACCAAATCATTTTCTTTGAACTTCCGAGGTCTCATCCTTTTGTCATACGATCGAGAGATCCTTTGTTGATATAATTGACCGTGCTAAACGGCAGCCACCCTTCTTTCATCGATTAGGGCCAATTGGTCGTATCGATTTTGCATCCAATCCTCCTCACTTATCTGAGCATCGATCATTACTCTGAGGGATGCCATCTCAACCTCAACTGGTAGAACAGCCTCCATTCCATATACCAAAGCGTAAGGGGTTGCCCCTGTAGACGTACGCGTTGACGTCCGGTATGCCAGCAGGGTGAGGGGTAACAAATCCGGCCATCCCCGATGATTAGCAGACATTTTGGCCATGATTTTCTTGATGTTTTTGTTTGCAGCCTCCACTGCCCCATTCATCTTAGGACGGTAAATGACGGAATTGAGGTGCTTGATCTGGAACTGGTCACACAATCCCCTCATGAGGGCGTTGTTTAAATTCTTGGCATTGTCAGAGACCAAAACCTCAGGCTGCCCGTATCGACAAATGACATTATTCCTGATGAACCCGACGATGACCTCCTGAGTTACTTTGGGGAAAGAAGCTGCTTCTACCCATTTGGTGAAGTAATCGATCATGACGAAAATGAATCGGTGCCCGTTGCTTGCCTTGGGCTCTATTGGTCCGATTACATCCATTCCCCACATTGAAAATGGCCACGGGGAGGTCATACAGTGCAGTTCATTGGGAGAGGCGTATGGATCACATTTACCGTGCGCCCTGACATTGATAACACCGTTTGACATGATCTTCGCAATCGGCCTTCAGCGTCAACCAATAATGCCCTGTCCTCAAAATATTTTTGGCAAGCATCGGTCCACTCATATGGGGCCCACACACTCCACCATGTATTTCATTCATGATCTTTCGGGCCTGTGTTTCATCTACGCACTGCAACAGTCCCAACCCAGCATCCCTCTTGTAGAGTGAATCCCCACTCAGGTAAAATTTCATTGCCATCCTTTGAATTCTCATCCTCTCAGTTCGACTCGCCTGGTCGGGAATGGACCTATCTCTCAGATATTCCCTTATGTCGTGATACCAGGGCTGCTTTGGCAACACCACCTCGTTTGATAACACTGCCACATGTTCCTCATATGCCGGGGCATTCTGTACGGCTATCTTGATCTGTGGAATGTCTTTCCTTTTGATTATATGGATTAAGGAAGCCAGGGTTGCCAATGCATCTGCAAAATCATTCCGCCCTCGGGGAATATGTCGAAAAGCGATATCTTCGAACTCTTGCATCAACTGGGTAACATAACGACGGTATGGAAGTAACCGAAGCTCCTTAGTGTTGTACACCCCGATTGCCTGTTTGATTACCAATTCCGAATCCCCAAACACCGCTAGTCTTTTCACTCCCATGTCGCGGGCCAGGCGAAGTCCCAAGATACACCCCTCGTATTCAGCGGTGTTGTTTGAATTGCTGAAATGCAGTTTAGTGGCCACAGGGTACTGTTCGCCGGTGATAGAGACCAAGATTGCTCCGGCTCCTGCCCCCTCGGCATTCATGGCACCATCAAAATACAACTTCCAGAACTGTCCCTCGTCATCACATTTGGTGTGTGATACCCAAAATATATCTTCGCCCGGCAAAGGGGTTTCTAATGGCTCCATCCCTCCTGATGGGGTTTCCGCCAATTGATCTGCAATTCCCTGCCCTTTCATGGCCTTCTGGGTCACGTACACCATGTCAAACTGTTGTAAAATTAACTGCCATCTTGATAGTCGACAATTCAGCATGGACCTTTCAAAAATATATTTCAGGGGGTCCATTCTTGATATCAAGTACGTTGTATGCCCATGGAGGTAGTGCTGTAATCTCCCTGCAGCCCAGGCCAGAGCACAACAGGTCTTCTCGATGGGAGTGTAATTCTGCTCACATTGGCTAAATCTTTTGCTGAGGTAATAGATGGCCTGCTCTTTACCCACCTCATTTTTCTGTCCCAACATACATCCCATCGCAATGGCATTTACCGATATATACATAAACAGAGGGATCCCATCCCTCGGGGGTACCAGCACTGGTGCCTCAGTCAATTGCTTTTTAATGGTCTGAAAAGCCTTCTGACATTGGTCATTCCATTCTTGGGAAACCCCTTTTCTTAACAGTTTGAAAATGGGCTCACATGTAGTCGTCAAGTGGGATATAAAACGGCTGATAAAGTTTATCCTTCCGAGGAATCCTCTTATCTCCTTCTCTGTGTGAGGCGCCGGCATATCCACAATGGCCTTAATCTTTGCTGGGTCCAACTCAATGCCCCGATCACTAACCAGGAAACCCAAGAGCTTACCCGACTGCACTCCGAAAGCACACTTAGCTGGATTGAGTTTCAAATTATACTTTCTGAGCCGATCGAACAGCTTTTTGAGATGGGTTACATGATCAGATTCTTCCCTCGACTTTACAATAATGTCATCCACGTAGACCTCTATCTCCTTGTGCATCATATCGTGGAACAAGGCCATCATGGCTCTCTGATAAGTAGCCCCTGCATTTGTGAGACCGAAAGCCAGTCGTCTATAGCAGAAAGTGCCCCAGGGGGTGATGAATGCGGTCTTTTCCCGATCTTCCTCTGCCACCATTATCTGATGATACCCCGCGAAGCAATCCACAAAAGAGTACATCTCGTACTGGGCCGTGTTATCCACCAGGATGTGTATGAAAGGTACCGGGAAATTATCCTTGAGACTGGCCTTGTTTAGATCTCTATAGTCTACACATACCCTCACCTTTCCTCCAGGCTTAGCCACTGGGACTACATTAGACAACCATTCTGGGTAAGTGGACACCATAATGATTCCCCTCCCCAGCCCTGAACTGCTTGATGATCTCTTCCTTCACTTTTAAGCTCCACTCAGGTTTTTAACTTTCTTAGTTTCTGCTTGACAGGCCTGAAACCCTCCTTGATGGGTAACCGGTGCACCACAATGTCGGTGGACAATCCGATCATATCCTCGTGCGACCAGGCAAAGACATCCTCATATTGGCTTAGCAACTCAATTATTTCGGCTTTTTGGCTGGGGGTAAGGTCTGTCCCTATCTTGAGTTCTTTTGGCTTATCAGGGGCTCCAATATCAATGGTGACGGTTTGGTCCAAATTGGGTTTGGGTTTATCCTCGACGCATCCTTTGATCTCATCAGGCGCGTCGTCGTAATCTGTCTCGTCTTGTTCAATCCCCATTAAATCGAAATCCAGCTCAATGTCAAAATCATAATCATCATTCAAATTTGAGAGACCATTTGTTAGGCAAGGATTACTCAAATTGGTACACCCCTTTTTGGATATTACTGGCTTCATGGTCCAGTTGTCGACAGTCAGGTCAGATGAAATGCGCTGGATGAAAGGGGGCTTTACATCGGACACTTCCCCGATAATTACGGCTATGTCGCTTGAGTCCTCCCTCCTATTCTCTTCAGGAATGATCAGCCCTGCCCAATCGATGACAGGCACAACTTGTTGGGCCCCGGGTGGGGCGATAATATTCGTCCCCTCCCCACTGCTTGTTGATTGTTCGGGGATGTAGCATTTGGTTTCAAACTCCTTTGCGACCTCCTGCAGGAAACTCTCCCTCCGGGTTGACTCATTACGTGCGGGGGTTAACTCCTCATTCCCTGCCCTAATCACAGGCTCGATGATCCCCTGCTCATTGTCGACTTTGGTCACTGGACTGCCAGCCAGTCGAATCGGAGCCGCACCCCGATGGTGTCTCCGTGCTGCACCCTCATGGTATCCCAACCCTGCTTTGCCCATCTGTTGTGGTAGGTGGATGGGCTCGGTGATTCCCTGACTGCTCCTTCCTAACCCCTGCCCAGGCTGGAAGTTCATTTTTATCATTTCCTTTGCCACAAAGGTAAGCTCGGGAGAGACCCTAGGTTTCACAGTTGGAGCTCCCAGGCACTTATAGTGGGGAGCGCTAATCTCCAGTGCTTGAAAGCTGGCAGGTGCTGCCGACTCATCCACATTGATCATTGGCAGGTCACTCCTAGGAGGATAAGGGTCATCACATTCGGCCGAGATTGTTACCAGATTCCCATTGATGATTAGCTTGATTTGTTGGTGGAGCGTGGAGGGAACTGCCCCGGCCATGTGTATCCATGGCCTCCCTAACAGCAGGTTGTAGCTGGCCGCGATGTCAAGAACTTGGAAAGAGATGTCAAATGTACAGGGCCCTATTTCCACCGACAATTCTATTTCTCCAATGGTATCCCTCCGGGATCCGTCAAAAGCCCGGACCACCACATGACTGGCCCGTAGGCGCTTGGAACTGATGTTCATTTTCTTTAGCGTATTGAGAGGGCATATATTCAATGCCGATCCCCCATCGATCAGCACCCCACTCATGACATATCCTGAGGAGATTACCGCAATGTGTAGCGGTTTTCGGTGCCCCCTTCCCTCCTTGGGAATGTCATCATCCGTAAAGGATATTGCCTCGCTTTCCAATAGGTGGCCCACCAGCTGACCAAAACCCTCCTCACTAATTTCTTTGGGCACGTATGCTTCCTCCAGAACCTTCGTCAGGGTTTTGCAATGCTCACTGGATGACAACACCAAGTCCATGACTGATGTTAGGGTTGACTCCTCATTTAAAATCTGGATCCCTCTTGTTTCTGGGTGATCCATCCGTTTCAAAAATTCTATGGCCCTTTCCTCGGAAACCTCCTCATTTTTCCTCCTTTGGCTCTCAAGGACTCGCCCGGGAAGATATAAGGGGTTCCCCTTTGTTGTCACGGAAGCACAACTGGCCGCTTCCTCTGGTATTCCCCCATAATTCCAGGGTACAGTCTTTAGGCTACTGATAGGGAGCTGCGGCCTTGCCGCAAGGATGATGGGCCTCGGAGCTGTCAACTTGACCGGTCCCTCCGTGCTATTCGTACCTACCCCTATCAACCTGATGGGCGTTCCCCGTGCACTCCCATGATCATGTATCACGTTGATCATTTCCTCAATTTTCTGCACATAGTTCAGTCTTGGTGGCCCCCCAGCCTCATTTGCCTCCGTCACATTGACTCCTCCCCCATCATGTCTTGGATTTGCTTTAACATTCGGGGAGTCTGGTTGTTCCACCATAATTTCCCCATTGTCGATCATGTTCTGAATTATATGTTTCAATGTCCAACAATCTTGTGTATCATGCCCCGGGGAACCCGAGTGGTAGGCGCACCGTTTGCTTGGGTCAAATCTCCTCCCTTTCGGGTCACTTGGGGGAGCCAAATTGATTATCTTCTTTTGGGCCATCAATACCGCCAAAATCCGCTCGAGAGGCTCCCCGAGTGGGGTGAATACTCGATTTTGCGAGGCCTCGTATCTTCTTCGCCCCTCTGCCCTTTGATCTGTGAAGTTTGGCTGTCGGGATGGCCCAACCCTTTGAACCTGTACCGGAAGATGGCTGTCCGTTTTTTCTGGATAACCCCCTGTAGGATGAGGGAGACATCCTCCTCCTTTTTTTCTTTTGGACCCTCCGGGAAGTGCTGCCGTAGTTTCCATTCTGTATTTGCTCGGCAGCAGTTTCTAAAGCAGTAAGATCCCGGATTTTACCCGATTTCAACCCCATGTCAACCATCTCTCCATGTTTAATCATTTCAGCAAAGGGTCTTCCAATCCCCGAGATGACCCGCTCATAATACGGTGCCTCCTAAATGTCTACAAAGGTCATCACCATCTCTGATTCGCTCATCGGGGGGGTTACATGTGCGGCCATGCCCCTCCATCGTTGCGCATATTCCCTGAAGGATTCCATAGGATGCTTATAGACTTTTGTCATTTGGTACATGTCAGGGGCCATCTGGGCCTGAAAACTGTATTGAGTTAAGAAAGTATGGGCCAATTCCTCCCAGTTGTGGATTCGGGCGTTGTCAAGGCGGGCATACCAGATTCTTGCCTCCCCTGTTAAGCTTTTCTGGAACAGCTGCATTCTTAGCCCCTCGTCTTCGGCATAAGACCCGAGTTCTCCAATGTATATTTTCAAGTGTGTATAGGGGTCTCCCTTTCCATTGTATTTCTCAAACTCGGGGACCTTGAACTTTTCTGGATATCTGGCTCCGGGGAAAACACATAGATCCGAATAATTAACCTTGCCCAGGGCGCCTATGCCCCTTAGAGATTGGATGGTCTCCTCCATGTGTTTCATTTTTCTCCGAAGGTCGTCATTGTCCCCTTCTTCTGGGATAGTAATCACTGTCCGGCTAGGTATGGGAACGGCCTTTGGGATGACTGGCTCGTCCTTGAGTCGGGGTTGGTCCTCTTTAAGCAAGTTTGTACCATTTTTAGGAGTATTCTGATCATCCCCTGGTGGTGGAATATTATGCGATCCCTGGTTTGCCGGATCCTGTCTGATTAAGAACTGTTCCTTTAGCATTGTGGCCATTTCCATCATCTGTCTTTTAAAATCATCAAACTCCTCCCGAGATATGGAACTATGATTGGGAAGATCAGCCATTTCAGAGGTAGAGACCTGGGCTTTCTTAGACTGCGAACGGGTTTGAGGAGCAATCCTGCGAAACAACGGTTCGAAGTTTAGTCCCGGGAAATGAAAGGATATGGACACATGCTAAAGCTGTAACTTTTGTGTTTTGGGTTTTTTAATCTTTTTCTGTAAAACAGAAAGTTAGTAGTCCTTTAATGCAATAACCAATGCTAAACATGCTTTATTACGCTTCCCCAACTATTCCCTGCAATTCACAGAGGTTAGTAATCTCCTTTGACACAGGAAAGGGATATATGAATATTGAAATGAGATCATGACATTTAGACATATAAACGTAAAAAGGCATGAAGAGACTTTTCCTGCGTTGGGTTAATCTGAGGATGACCTATCCTAGGGTTACTCTCACGGGCTTTTCGGCATGAAGGTCCCCAAATCTTCGCAATCTACTCGTTTGAGCCCTTTCGATTGGAGCGGATTTGGGTGGTGCGTTTCCTGAGCCATCTCCGGGGAGCAGCCCCTTCGAGTCCAGTAATAAGCAACCGAAAGGTTCGCCTCAGGAGGAGGAGGTACTCTCTCTCAACATACATTCACATTCATCCGTCCTCCAACACCGTATGCAAATGATTACTTCAAAGTACAGCAATTCTATTCAATCATTCATCTATTTGGACAAAACACACAATCACACAACAAAAGAAACAAAAAAATCAAAATATCGCATGCACACACATTTTTTATGAATTTTAAAAGGATAGGATAGCATCAAGATTTAAACGCGGCTTAAGCCCCTCTAATGTTCCCAAGCAGAGTCGCCAGCTGTCGACGCCCGGGTTTTTATCCGCTTTGTCCCTTTTTGTCTTTTCCAATTTAGCCTTTTGGTTTAGAATGATTTTTGGAAAAGGTCGGCATTGAGATCGACGGGGTTTTGAAAGATCGTATTTTTTATGATGAGCCGATTAACCAGAGTCGCCAGTTGGTATATTTGAAATGGATGTACCAACTCATACCGAGTTTTTTTTTATTTTTTTTATAAATCGCCGCCGGCTCATAATGTGACTCCGAATTAATTGGTCCTGCGAATCGAGATTCATAGAGTTCGGGGGCTTGCTTTTAAAGTGAGGGGAAGGTGTTAGGCACCCCCCCTCGACTCCCGTGAAACACGGTTAACCGCGCAATCTTGATACTTTCCTATCCTTTAATCTCATAAAATGTGTATGTGTGCGTGTGTGTCTGTGTCTGTGTGCCTGAAATGAATGTTATGGTGAGTTCTGTATGGAAGAAATTCTTTCGGGTATTTTATGAAAGAGGCGTGCTTTATTTTGAAGAGTGGCTTTAGGATGTCTTTTCCTTTAATGCGAGAAAGCTTTATTTTTTATGAGAAAAGATTTGATTTTAATCGTCAAAAGCCATGGAAATTTTCATTAGGGAATTGTTTTGGCAAAACAAGAGTTTTTAAAAAACCTTCATCAAAATAGGAATCAAGATCTATACGTTGCTTTTCGTAACTCAAATGATGGGCAACTTCTAGATCTCTTTCACCCTATGCACAACGGTTAAATAAAACGTTTTGTTCTTTTGTAAAAACCCGTTTTTCGTGACATTTGAAAATAACCTCTTTTAGCTTTTTCCGTAGGATAGGAATCGACCTTCGTTAGCGCTTCCCAAATTTTTAGCCTCGTGATGCTAATATCCTACTTTGATTGATTTTTAGAAAAAATCCTATATCGTTTAATCTTTTTGAAAATCCTTTTGGCGCCTCAAAATTCTAATCAAGTATAAACATGCGTCGGGGCTATCCATGGGGCATGTAAGCCATCAAAAAATATCCCCGAACGCCAACAATCACATATTCCACTAATACGGGGCCTTAAACCCGATTCTCGCCTTAGCGTCGTTTTAAGGCCCGAACAGTTACATATTGACAAAAAAACAAGCATCTTGAATCTATTACATACACCAAAACGTCCATCATCGGATTTGAACCACGGGGTCGCTTTCCTAGGCTCACAACCACGATTACTACAATACTCACAAAATGAATAATACAATAACGACAACGTAGATTGCCTAACACATCCTAAAAATACAATCAAATCAAACTACGCCTAATATATACCCATAAATAAGCTAGAAATTTTCGTCATTAATAGATATCATCGGATTATTGGGAAGAATCTTGTTCCCAATGGAACCCTCACCAATAATCCCTAAATCCTGATTTTCAACAATATTCTTGAAAAATTGCAATTAAATTTAGCCAAATGACATGATAGAAGTTGCAAAAATAATGAGATTTTCACCTTGCAAATGATACCAAAATTGTGTAGAAACTGGTGTATTTGAATTGAAATATGAGATGTATTGATATAATCTAACAACAAAGAAACTTCCTCTCTTTTTTCTCTCAATTGTTGCAAGAATTTGTGCTATTTCTCTCTATTTCCGAGCTAAAACTGCTGCTGATTTTCTTCTTCTTCCGCCAAACTGCTCAACCTACCTCCTGTATACTGTCCGAAAGCTGAGTTTAAATAGGCTGGCCAAAAGCCAGCCGCAGATCCTATCTGCGGCTGGCCGCAGATGGATCTGCGGCTGGCCAGCTGGCTCGCCACTCAGCCCGGTTTTCGGGATCTGACTTTCCAGAAAGGCGCACTCCATTTGGCCGCAGATCTATCCGCGGCTGGGCGGGCTTGACTTTCCTCGATTTTCGTGCCACGCCTCGATTTTCGTGCCCGCAATGTCGGTTTTCCGCTGACAGGCTCGTATTCCGCAGTCCGGGAATTTCCGGGAAGCGCGCCACACCTTCCGAGAATGCCAAATTCGGATAGCCCTGCTGTCATGTCGATTTCGGCTGCAAATTATCATGGTGGCGTCGAGTGTTCGTATTTTTTCCATCTTTTGCTCTCGCAGGCCGATCCATTTGACGAATTTGACCTCCTGTCAGGGTTAGTATACGAAGTGCAAAATTTGGGTGTCTACAGTGAGCTATCTTGAATTTAGATCTCATTAGCATGATCACCATCATGATTCTAAAAGCATTGCTGAAAACTATGGGTTTATCACATTTAATATAACAGCACTATGTAGATAATATAAAATACCTTTTAAGAAAATCAATTCTTTTATTAATAAATGAATAAGATTACAAAGTATATGCTACATTATATCAAATATGATTGGCTTGTGTGCATACTACTATCAATTTTTGTAAATAATCATATATCTTTAATATAAAATTAACTTATTAATATAATATAATTTATAATTATCGACTATTTTTTTAATAAGAAATTTACTTGAAACCATATATGAAATAAATATATATGTTCACATATCATATATTCACATTCCTTTCCTTGCACACGTTCCCATACTTGCTTTAATATATAATAAAAATAATTTTATTATATAAAAAAAAATTCCTACGTAAAATTTCTTATTTTAATATATCAAAAATCTTGGGTTATTACATTCACCCTCCCTTATAAGGATTCCATCCCGAGAATCACCGTTCAATACTTACACCTTGTCGACGCCGGTTTTATCCGCTTATGCGATATTTGGTCTTTTCCAATTTTAGCCTTTTGATTAGATGATTTTTTGGAAAAGGTCGGCTTGAATGTCGACGGGGTTTTGAAGTATCGTTTTTTATGATGAGCCAATTAACCAGAGTCGCCAGTTGGTATATTTGAAATGGATGTACCAACTCATCCGAATTTTCGTTTTTTATAAATCGCTGGCTCATATGTGACTCCGAATTAATTGGTCTGCGAATCGAGATTCATAGAGTTCGGGGCTTGCTTAAGTGAGGGGAAGGTGTTAGGCACCCCTCGACTTCCGTGAAACACGGTTACCGCAATCTTGATGCTTTCCTATCCTTTAATTCATGCAACGTGTGCGTGTGCGCGCGTGTGTGTGTGTGTGCCTACGTGAATGTTGTGGTGAGTTTGTATGAAAGAATCATTTGGATTTTTTTTAGGGAAATTCGTGCTTTGATTTGAGAATGCTTCGGAATGTCCTTCGATTTATACGAGAAAGCTTGATTCTTTATAAGAAAGGTTTGATTTTAATTTGTCAAAACTATGAGATTTTCATTAGGTGTCGTTTTGGTGAAACAAGAGTTTTAAACCTTCGTCAAAATAGGAATCGAGATCTATACGTTGCTTTCGTAACTCAAACGATGGGCAACTTCTAGAATCTCCTTAACCCTATGCACAACGGTTTAATAAAATGCCATTTATTTATAAAATCAAATTTTGTGATGTTTGAAAACGATTTTCTTTAGCTTTCTCGTTAAATAGGAATCGACATTCATTAGCATTTCCCATTCATTATCCTCGTGATGCTAATAACCTAATTTGATTGATTTTATGAAAGTCTTCATTGTTTAGCTTTGAAATCAATTTCGTCTCATAAATCAAATCGAGCATAAACACGCGTCGAGGCTATTCATGGGCATGTAAGCCATCAAAATAACCCCGAACGCCTATAATCACAAGTTTCACTATTTCGGGGCCTTAAACACGATTCTCGCCTTGGCGTCGTTTTAAGGCCCGACAATTACATATTTACAATGAAAGGTACATCGAATTTATTACATATATCAAAAGATGTCCATCATCGGATTTGGACCACGGGGTCGCGCTCCTAGGCTCACATCCAAAATCGCTACACACCCACAAGATCCTAAAATTAACAATCTAAATAAACTATGCATAATACATCATTACAATGAGCTAAAATTTCACCAAATGGATATCATCGGGCCATTAGGAGGAATTTCGTTCCATTTGGGAAACCTCACTAATAGCCCTCAATCCATAGATCAACAACAATATACAAGAAAAACTACATTTAATTTAACCAAATAATATGATATAAATTGCTATAACGAAGGGAAATTTCACCTTGCAAATGATCTCAAATGATGCAAACTTGTGTATTCGAATATGATATGAAGTATATTTGGTACAATCAAAATCAAAAGAGTATAAATCCTCTCTTTTTTCTCTCTTTTCTTCCTATTTGGTTGCAAGATTTGCTCTCTTTTCCTTCTATTTCCGTGCTTCTTGGTGTTGAAATCTCCTCCCTTTCAAATCTGCTCAACCTCCTGTATGCTGCAATGAAACTAAGCTGAAATAGGCTGGTTTAGGGCAGCCGCAGATTGATCTGCGGCTGGCTGGCCCACCCCCCATCGCACTCAGCTGGTTTCCTGGTTTCGAGTCCCGTGCGCACCACCATTATTTTAATCGTTTGGAGCCGCAGATCAATCCGCGGCTGGGTGGGCTGACTTTCTCGTTTTCCGAACCGCACCTTGTTTCTCGTGTCGTGACGTCGGTTTTTTCGCCGACAGGCTTGTATTTTGCAGTCCGAGAATCACTGGGAGACGTGCCACATCATTCGGGCATGCTCATTTCGGACGGCCCTGCTGTCTCACGTCGGTTTTGAATTTGCAAATCGTTGCGGTGGCGTCGAGTGTTCGCACTTGTGCATCCCTCGCTCTCTCACAGGCCGGTTCATTTGACGATTTTGCCCTCCTGTCACGGTTAGTATACGAAGCGCAAAATTTGGGTGTCTACAGCTGCCCCTCTTTATCATGTTTATGAAATGTTAAATGAAATGAACATGATAAAGAAGTAGACACACGATGCATGAATGACAGTGCATAAGAATGACAGTGCAACACATACAACTTATGATGTAACGCAAGATGTAAGGCATGCAACACATTTGTAAAGGTGTCAATGCATCAATCCCTAACCTGTCGCTCGTCTCGTAATCGCCGGGTCTCGTATCTGGTCGATTGTCCTGTGAATGTCGGGTCTCATATCCGGTCACCCTTCTCGTAATCACCTTATTCCATCCCATTGTCATCAAAGGAAGTTATTCTCCTGACTAGCTTTGAAGGGCATCCTTGGAATTCGTCCTCGCACATCGTTATTGGCAACCATTGCTTTTGACTCTGATAGGCTAGGACCTTGACACCTAACCTGCATAGATCACGTACAGAATTATCACTTATTCAATGCATGTGACACAACATTTAAAATGAAAAATGACCCTTGTACAGTCTTTTGATACGATTCTACAGGTGTCACCGCTTGTCGGAGCCGGTTTTCGTCGCCGGACATCCATCTCGTAATCGCCGGTTATCGTCGCCGATCAATTGTCTCGTCGGGGCCGGGTATCGTCGCCGGTCACCCATCTCGTAACCCCCGGTTATCGTCGCCGGTCGGTTATCTTGTCGGAGCCGGTTTTCGTCGCCGGACATCCATATCGAAATCGTCGGTTATCGTCGCCGGTCGATTATCTCGTCAGGGCCGGGTATCGTCGCCGGTCACCCATCTCGTAACCCCCGGTTATCGTCGCCGGTTGGTTATCTTGTCGGAGCCGGTTTTCGTCGCCGGACATCCATCTCGTAATCGCCGGTTATCGTCGCCGGTCGATTGTCTCGTCGGGGCCGGGTATCGTCGCCGGTCACCCATCTCATAACCCCCGGTTATCGTCGCCGGTTGGTTATCTTGTCGGAGCCGGTTTTCGTCGTCGGACATCCATCTCGTAATCGCCGGTTATCGTCGCCGGTCGATTGTCTTGTCGGGGTCGGTTTTCGTAGCCGGTCACCCATCTCGTAACCCCCGGTTATCGTTGCCGGTTGGTTATCTTGGATCTCAGCCCTTCCCAGGGTTTGTTGTTTTTTGTCTTTTTTCTTTTTGTGGATATCAGCCCTTCCCAGGGGTGCTCACCATCTTTGTCGTGGTTCGCTTGGATCTCAGCCCTTCCCAGGGTTTGTTGTTTTTTGTCTTTTTTCTTTTTGTGGATATCAGCCCTTCCCAGGGGTGCTCACCATCTTGTTGTGGTTCGCGTGGATCTCAGCCCTTCCTAGGGTTTGTTGTTTTTTGTCTTTTTCTTTTTGTGGATATCAGCCCTTCCCAGGGGTGCTCACCATCTTGTTGTGGCTCGCGTGGATCTCAGCCCTTCCCAGGGTTTGTTGTTTTTTGTCTTTTTCTTTTTGTGGATATCAGCCCTTCCCAGGGGTGCTGACCATCTTGTTGTGGTTCGCGTGGATCTCAGCCCTTCCCAGGGTTTGTTGTTTTTTGTCTTTTTCTTTTTGTGGATATCATCCCCTCCCAGGGGTGCTCACCATCTTGTTGTGGCTCGCGTGGATCTCAGCCCTTCCCAGGGTTTGTTGTTTTTTGTCTTTTTTCTTGTTGTGGATATCAGCCCTTCCCAGGGGTGCTCACCATCTTTGTCGTGGTTCGCTTGGATCTCAGCCCTTCCCAGGGTTTGTTGTTTTTTGTCTTTTTTCTTTTTGTGGATATCAGCCCTTCCCAGGGGTGCTCACCATCTTTGTCGTGGTTCGTTTGGATCTCAGCCCTTCCAAGGGTTTGTTGTTTTTTGTCTTTTTTTTTTTTTTTTTTTTTGTGGATATCAGCCCTTCCCAGGGGTGCTCACCATCTTTGTTTTCTTTTTTATTCCCTTCTTCTTTTTTTTTAATCCCTCGTGAGTTGATGATTTTCTATTTAACGAGCTATGAAATCGTAAGAACACCTTCAAGCATTCATGGTCATTGTACGTGAGTAGGGTCGAATTCAAAAGAACTACCTTCCCTGGTCAAAGGTATCCTGTCTTCATTCTCGACAACGTTCTTAGCAGGATTGACGTCATATGACAAATGCACTATGCGATGCAGCACTCAGTAGGGGTTTCTCTTCTATGACTTCTTGTTTAAGGCCGCGAGTTTTTTCGTATTATCTTTTTTTTCTTATTAGCCCACTTCACTTGTCTCGTTTTCTTAGGCTATTCAAAGTTACCCATTTAACGAGTTTTGGACCAATGACTCCCAAACCAGACGGTTTTGGGGCATTAGGTGTACAGACACCCCTTCGGATATATTTACTCGAGTAACAAAGGCCACGGTTCGAGACAAGCTGGTGGTCTGCACCATTCATTCTTTGCTTGACCTTGCGCAAGATTCGTTTTCTTAGGTTTGAGTTACCCACGTAGCGAGTGTTAGGCCGGTGCCTCCCAAACCAGACGGCTTTAGGGCACCAGATGTAGAGACACCCCTTAGGCTTAATTACTCGAGTAGCCCATGCCACGATTCGAATCTGCTCGGGCCTCCTCTACTGTAATGCTCGCTTTCTTAGGCTCTGAGTTACCCATGTAACGAGTGTTGGGCCAGCGACTCCCAAACCAGATGGCTTTAGGGCACCAGGTGTAGAGACACCCCTCGGGCTTAATTACTCGAATAACCCAGGCCACGATTCGAGACATTAGCTTGATGATCATTTATCGTCTGACTTCTCGATATTAGCTTGATAATTATTGACTGTCTGACTACGTGTTAATCGCCATCAACGTCGTCATAGCTTTATACCCCACAACTGAAAGCTTGTGCAAACGCAAAGTGAAGGCTGTCACATGAGGTCGATTCTGTCGCAAACGTTGCTTTGAATTAAGGCTTTATACCCGATCAAAAGGTTGAATAGCCTTCTTCGTCTAAGCATACTCACGATCGTGCTCCACGGTTGCTTGTCAGAATTAATCCGATTCCTATTAAGTCAAATAGAATCCCCTTTCACGCGGATCATCGTATCCTAGGAAAACTATGCTTGACAAATGCCAGATGATCGTACCGTTGAAGATTGAATTGCCATGAGGTAGCATTTGATGATGATGGTGCATGTTGATGGGATTGTTGCATGGGTGCCAATTTGCACGTCATCATTTCCTGGGTAGTTGACAAATGCCCCAGTGTTAAGTTGCTTTTCTTGTGATCTCCCTCGTACTGGTCGCATCGGTATCTCGCTGGCTGACAAAAGATCCGGTCCTTTGACTTGTTGAAAGGTTTGGGGGACTCTTTGATTTTTTTTTTTTTGTGTCGAATTTGCCCCTACTCCGGGTTCTTTGTGATCGTCAGGGGTTCTGATGTTTGATGGCGAAGGTTTGGTCTAAGCCGGGTTTGGGTTTACCCTCGACCCATCCTTTGATCTCGTCAGGCGTATTGTCGATATCTGTCTCGTCCTGCTCAATTCCCATCAGATCGAAACCTAGCTCTATAACAAAATCGCGATCCTCCTTCAAATTTGGCCTATCGCTTGTCAGGCTAGAATGCCTCAAATCGGGGTACCTGACATAAAACAAAAATGCTTGTCAGCACATGATCTCTTTTTTTTTTTGGATAACATGACAAAATGATATGAGCGTGCAGGGATTTGAAATAAAATTCAGAATTTTAAAACCCATTGATCTTCTATTGGCCGGGATTCACTGCCACACTCCTGGATTTACCCCCTTCCTGGATATCACCTGCTGCACGATCCAACTGGCCACGGTGAGGTCAAGCAATGGAGCTCATTAGGAGGTGCATGGATCGCATTGGCATGGATCTGGCATTGATGGCATTTCCTGACATGAGCATCGCAGTCAGTTTTCATGGTTAGCCAGTAGTGACCCGTTCACATGATTTTCTTTGTCAAAAATGTTCTGCGCATATGGGTTCCGCACACATCGCCATGTACTTCGTTCATTTGTCTGTGGGCTTCTTTGGCTTCCAGATATCTCAGCAGTCCCGTAGCTAGGTCCTATTCATGCAAATCGTCTCCGCTTAGGAAGAATTTCACTGCCCATCTTTGGATTCTCTTTCCTTGGTCAGATCTGCATTTTCGGGAGGGGAGCTATCTCGAAGGAACTCCTTAATGTTTTGACCAAGCCCATTTAGGAGGGGCGTCACTATGGGAGATCTCTCCGATCTGATCCTCATAGGCCGGACAAGTCTGTACCGCAGTTTCCCCCTTAAAGCTCATCTCGTACCGTGATGTGTGAATCAGGGAAGCCAGTGTATTTCATGGCTACCAGCTTCTGCCATTTGGACGGATGGAGTATGGACTTTACGACCTCTTAGTTGGGTCTTAGGGGCAGTCTCGCAAAACAAACCAGGGCCGTAATTTAGTACTGTGCCAGTTTACCAGTTGGCAGATGCATGTCAACACTGATGTATGATTATTATTTTTCCTTTTTCTTTTCCTTCTTTTTCTTTTTCTTTTTCCCTTTTTTTTTGTGGTCGAATATGCCCCTACTCCGGTTTTTTTGTGATCGTTATGCCACGCTTTCACGGTTCTCTTAATCTTATCCTGCAAAACAAGGTCAGTGTTTGATGACGGGATAGTATTTAGAAGTTTTGGAAAACCCTGGTACATGGCACGGATTGCCCTCCTGCAAAACCATGTCAGTACTCTCTTTATGTGCAGGTGATGCAATCACATGATACAGAACATATTTATTATGATGATGACGGTATGACAGTTGTATGCCATTTACATGACATTTATTTATTTGATTGAACGATAAAAAGGCATGAAGAAGCTTCCCTTTCGTTAGGTTTATCAGAGGCTGACCTACCCTAGGGTTACTCTCGCGGGCTTTTCGGCATGAAGGTCCCCAAATCTTCGCAATCTACTCGTCTGAGTCCTTTCGATTGGAGCGGATTTGGGTGGTGCGTTTCCTGAGCCATCTCCGGGGAGCAGCCCCTTCGAGTCCAGTAATAAGCAACCGACAGGTTCGCCTCAGGAGGAGGTACTCTCTCAACATACATTCACATTCATCGTCCTCACCGTATGCAAATGATTATTTTGAAGTAAAGCAAACCCATTCAATAATTCATTCATTGGACAACATCACACATTCACACGTCAATAAATAAAAAATGTCGCACGCACATTCACATTCATAAATTTTAAAGGATAGGGTAGCATCAAGATTTAAATGCGGCTTAAGCCCTCTAATGTTCCCCAGCAGAGTCGCCAGCTGTCGACGTCGGTTTTATCCGCTTATGCGATATTTGGTCTTTTCCAATTTTAGCCTTTTGATTAGATGATTTTTTGGAAAAGGTCGGCTTGAATGTCGACGGGGTTTTGAAGTATCGTTTTTTATGATGAGCCAATTAACCAGAGTCGCCAGTTGGTATATTTGAAATGGATGTACCAACTCATCCGAATTTTCGTTTTTTTATAAATCGCTGGCTCATATGTGACTCCGAATTAATTGGTCTGCGAATCGAGATTCATAGAGTTCGGGGCTTGCTTAAGTGAGGGGAAGGTGTTAGGCACCCCTCGACTTCCGTGAAACACGGTTACCGCAATCTTGATGCTTTCCTATCCTTTAATTCATGCAACGTGTGCGTGTGCGCGCGTGTGTGTGTGTGTGTGCCTACGTGAATGTTGTGGTGAGTTTGTATGAAAGAATCATTTGGATTTTTTTTAGGGAAAATCGTGCTTTGATTTGAGAATGCTTCGGAATGTCCTTCGATTTATACGAGAAAGCTTGATTCTTTATAAGAAAGGTTTGATTTTAATTTGTCAAAACTATGAAATTTTCATTAGGTGTCGTTTTGGTGAAACAAGAGTTTTAAACCTTCGTCAAAATAGGAATCGAGATCTATACGTTGCTTTCGTAACTCAAACGATGGGCAACTTCTAGAATCTCCTTAACCCTATGCACAACGGTTTAATAAAACGCCATTTATTTATAAAATCAAATTTTGTGATGTTTGAAAACGATTTTCTTTAGCTTTCTCGTTAAATAGGAATCGACATTCATTAGCATTTCCCATTCATTATCCTCGTGATGCTAATAACCTAATTTGATTGATTTTATGAAAGTCTTCATTGTTTAGCTGTGAAATCAATTTCGTCTCATAAATCAAATCGAGCATAAACACGCGTCGAGGCTATTCATGGGCATGTAAGCCATCAAAATAACCCCGAACGCCTATAATCACAAGTTTCACTATTTCGGGGCCTTAAACACGATTCTCGCCTTGGCGTCGTTTTAAGGCCCGACGATTACATATTTACAATGAAAGGTACATCGAATTTATTACATATATCAAAAGATGTCCATCATCGGATTTGGACCACGGGGTCGCGCTCCTAGGCTCACACCCAAAATCGCTACACACCCACAAGATCCTAAAAATAACAATCTAAATAAACTATGCATAATACATCATTACAATGAGCTAAAATTTCACCAAATGGATATCATCGGGCCATTAGGAGGAATTTCGTTCCATTTGGGAAACCTCACTAATAGCCCTCAATCCATAGATCCACAACAATATACAAGAAAAACTACATTTAATTTAACCAAATAATATGATATAAATTGCTATAACGAAGGGAAATTTCACCTTGCAAATGATCTCAAATGATGCAAACTTGTGTATTCGAATATGATATGAAGTATATTTGGTACAATCAAAATCAAAAGAGTATAAATCCTCTCTTTTTTCTCTCTTTTCTTCCTATTTGGTTGCAAGATTTGTTCTCTTTTCCTTCTATTTCCGTGCTTCTTGGTGTTGAAATCTCCTCCCTTTCAAATCTGCTCAACCTCCTGTATGCTGCAATGAAACTAAGCTGAAATAGGCTGGTTTAGGGCAGCCGCAGATTGATCTGCGGCTGGCTGGCCCACCCCCCATCGCACTCAGCTGGTTTCCTGGTTTCGAGTCCCGTGCGCACCACCATTATTTTAATCGTTTGGCCGCAGATCAATCCGCGGCTGGGTGGGCTGACTTTCTCGTTTTCCGAACCGCACCTTGTTTCTCGTGTCGTGACGTCGGTTTTCGCCGACAGGCTTGTATTTTGCAGTCCGAGAATCACTGGGAGACGTGCCACATCATTCGGGCATGCTCATTTCGGACGGCCCTGCTGTCACGTCGGTTTTGATTTGCAAATCGTTGCGGTGGCGTCGAGTGTTCGCACTTGTGCATCCCTCGCTCTTACAGGCCGGTTCATTTGACGATTTTGCCCTCCTGTCACGGTTAGTATACGAAGCGCAAAATTTGGGTGTCTACACACCTATGAGGGCAAATATCATACACATTCATATCACAAGTAGATCACAATTTGATTCAATCGAATCGATCTTTGACTATTCAGCATAAAGCTTGTCTATCTGGTTATATGGAATTTGATTTCCAATAGAACTCAAATTCCTCCTTCAAAATACGTTAATAAAATGATTTATGATTAAATTATGTATTATTTATTTATTAATCTAGGTCCTTTCCTATAATTCGGATGTTTTCAAACGTAAACGTACCCCACGGTATAAGAATAAATTATTATTCGAATAATACCTGGAACTCCATCTCCGGCTGCTACCGTATTTTGAACCATCATGTTGAAGGTCTTTGCGGTTGGTTTGTTGGTCAGAGTTGGATAAGTGATCGCCAGCTTTTTGCCGTTTTTCCTTGTATTCGCACTTTCCCTATCTGCCATTCTTTTCGGATTTCGTATTACGAGTCCGGAACTGTTGCGCGTCTTGAACCATTGCTTACAGTATGCTTGCACCATGTCGTTTAGTGTTTCCTTGCGTTTGAGACTTGGTATAATAACGTACGTACATGATTTTTCTTCCAAAAATCCTTTCATTAACGAGTTATTTTAACCCATTTTCTATTTACTAATAGTCTTCATTATCTATCCTTTACACATACCAATACATATAACAAACATTTTTATTATCTGGTTATACAAAACCTTAAATTATTATGTTATCCTTCATATTCCTTTATGCCATATAGTATCATAACCTTATGAAACAAAATTCAAAACTTAGACCAATTTAGCTTGCCAGATTACCCAATCCAGCTTACTGGATTGTCCATTTTAGCTTGCTGGATTCATGAATTCAGCTTGCTGAATTACCCAATTCAGCTTGCTGGATTCCCAAATTCAGCTTGCTAAATTACAAGCTTATCAATTGATCAACATATTAGCAAAATCCTTAAAGTTAATTTACCAAAACAAACATATAACCATACCATTTCATTCATATTCATAATCTTTCAAACAGTACAAAGTACTTTTCATTACACAACATGCTGTTATAACCATTTACTATCCCTTAATGACAACAAAAGTCGGGAGTAATACATTACACACGCATCATATCATACATAATCTTAAAGCACTTATCCTATTTATTCCCTACACCGTTCTTAGATCTTAGGCAAACCTTTGCCTGGTGACCTATTATTCCACATACAAAACATACGCATTGCTTCGGTTCGGGACAATGAGAAGAGACATGTCCTTCTCGTCCACAATTATAACACATATTCTATCCTTTCATGCATACACCTTCATGTTTCCTGTTACAATTTGCGCACCTTAATACTTTCCTAAAGTTTCCTTGGTCAGAATTTCCGATGTCATAGTCATTCATCTTTCTTTTTCCTTTCTTGCTTGGAGTTGCAGACGATTTGCTGCATTTAGCTCCCATTACATCAATTTGGCTTTTCAGCTTATCTTGTTCTTCCATTATTTCCATTAATGCTTTTCGCATTTGACTATTTAATACCCTTTCCATTTTCAATAACTTTTCCAGACATAACACCTTATTCCTTAGATCCTGCACTTCCGTTGATGCCTGGTCAGCTCCAACTTCAGTGTCTGAATCACTATCTGTTAGCACCACCGTTTCTAGTCCTGGTTCTATGTTTTCCAAGATGACCACTTCATCAGGGTTGCTTTCAAGGTGAGCCTCCATTTCAGCTATTGGCTTAGATATTGGCTCGGGCGGAGTGATTTTCTCCTTATTCACGACATGAGAGTCTCCTAATCCTTTCTTACTTGACATCTATACACATATTGTTTTGATTAGTACATAATATATACACATAACAAACAATAGTTATATAAGTTAGTTTTTATTTCATTTTACGATGAATTTCCTTAATTTATCTCCTTTAAACTCTAGTTGAGTTATTCGTTTTTCAATGCTTCTATCTAGCTTAAGGTTATAGCCTAAGGTAATCCCCCACTTAAGGTTTCTAACCTATAGCTCTGATACCATGTTGTGGCACCTCCAAATCCGGGTACTTGAAGCCCGTACTTGGTGCATCACGATACCATTTCTTTGAGCTGTTTAATAAATTACAACTTAATATTTATATCAGAGTTGTCTATTCCCCAGGTATGACAACCTTTAATTACATTCCTTACATGTTACATAATATATATGATCACAATATAAAAGACTAATCATTACAGATAACACCTTGAAACCTAATCCTGGAGCTTTCCTTTGCCCTTGTCTTTGCCAGAGCCTTCTAGTCGATCACACTTAGCTGAAAACATTTAAGTCAAAGCAAGAATTAGCATTCAATTTCTCAGCAAGTAATAATAATTAATAAACATTAGCTGAAAGAAGTAAATGTTTTCTTCCTAAGGTTTGTTTTATGGGATTTAAGTACACCAAAAACTCCCTCCCTTTTCTTCCTCCATGGCTGCCGAAATGCTCTCTTCTCTCTCTCTTTAGATATTATTTTTGGAGAGAAGATTAGATGAAAGAGAAATGAGTAGTTTTTAATTTTCTCTCTCTTTCTAAACTAAGAAAAATGAAAAGATGAACAAGTGTTGCTTTATTAAATCTAATACTTGTATAATCTATAGATATATGAATTATATCTATATATTTTAGCATCATTAGGAAATATTCTTTTCTTACACCAATTGACAAGTTGGTGATGGGTGATGATTATTAATTGTACTTTGTTTTTTCTTCCAACAAGCAAGCCTTAAAATTTTGACAACTCACCCTCATTTTGGTACTCCCTTGCCGGCTGGCCACTTCATTCGTTGTCCCATTTTCTTAGTCTTCACTTATTGCTTTAATATATTAATCGAGTTAGTAAAAACCTTTCCCAAGTGGGCTAACATTTGGGCTTTAATAAAATTCCTTTTCGGGCTCATTTTAACTAGTTTATGCCACTAGTTTCTAAATATTTTTAATCCATGCTTGGTTACTAATAAAATAAGTGTTGGCTAATTTAATAAGTCCACACATTAATTATCCAAGTCCACAATTAAATAAATGAGTGAGCTTGGTTACTAAATTAATTAAGCTAGTCCACTAGTTTTTCTTACTAATTGGACTATAAAAATTAACCATTCATATATCACATAGTCTTCATTAATTAATGTAGAAAATTTATTCACTTACTATATTCACTTTAATTGAATATTTAATTAACTAACTATCTTATTAATTGTTTAATATTAATATTCTTAGGTTAGTCCACTAATTTAAATAACTATTAGTGGGCCATGCTTTAACTAACAATTAGTCACATAAGTTATAATATATTTATCATCATTGATAAATAATTAGCATACACATTGAATCACATATTGTACATACATACATTCCATTATAATCAATACTTGTATTTAGTATTCAATTTTCTTAAGAAAATGAATTCTTATTATCCATATACACATACGACCCTTTAAATACAATTATAACCATAATTGTATTAATCATTAAAATTCATAATCATAGATCAAATTAGGTTTTGATCATCCCCTTATCTTTGTCTCATTTGCCATACTTAGTCAATTTAAAATAAATTGACTATTCTTACAAATTCATATCATAAAGAAATAATCATAGTAATAATAATAATATTAATAATCATTTCTTAAAATATACATTTATCCTTTAAATAATATAGTAATCATATTTTTGTAAATAATCATATATCTTTAATATAAGAATTAACTTATTAATATAATATAATTTATAATTATCGACTATTTCTTTAATAAGAAATTTACTTGAAACCATATATGAAATAAATATATATGTTCACATATCACATATTCACATTCCTTTCCTTGCACACGTTCCCATACTTGCTTTAATATATAATAAAAATAATTTTATTATATAAAAAAAAAATTCATACGTAAAATTTCTTATTTTAATATATCAAAAATCTTGGGTTATTACAGTGGGCCTTGCGCCTTGCATTGGCGCTGCGGCGTGAGCTTCGTGTCCTAGCCAAGGGTGGCTCGCTGCAGCGCCAAACCATGAAGGAATGGTGCCGCTGCAGCGTGAGTGCAAGGTGAGTTGGCGCTGCAGCGTGACTCATAGGCCTAGCCTTGGTGCTGCGGCGCGGGCTCCGTGTTTTTGCCAGCCAAGGGTCTTTTTGTCCCGTTTTGCTTCAAATGAACACACCTCCCACCTAAAAAGCAATAAAGCATAAGATAATAGATAAAACATAAATTTGCGCTAGAAGATAATATAATCAAGTAATTTCTTAAGTGATTAGGAACCCGATTCGCACGTATGAATCCCGCTTATCAGAAATAATTTGTTTTCACTACTAGAAAGCAGGTCACATAAGGCGAGAGTGCATATTTTTAAAGAGGGAATAGTCTAAAGAAAAAGATAAGGATAAAGATTCGATTGTGTATCTTTCCGACGTTGATGTAGCCATTGTTTGTGATGATAAACCCAAGTGCCATGTTAATGATTGGGTGATTAATTCAGATGCTTTGTTTCATGCTACTCCGCGTGTTAAAATCTTCACATCCTACACTAGTGGTGATTTTGGCTATGTACGGATGGGAAACGAAAGTGCATCTAAGGTAGTTGGCATTGGAGATATTTGCTTGGAGACTAATAGTGGTTGTAGGTTGATGTTGAGAGAAGTCAGACATGTTCCGGATATCCGTCTTAATTTGATCTCTACTATAAGCTTGATGAGAATGGTTATAAAAGTTACTTTAGTGAATGAGAAGCTCGCTAAAAGGTCTCTAATGGTGACTAGAGGTAAGAAGGTAAACACTATTTACACGATGCGAGCGCATGTGAGAGGTGCTAAAGATGGGGGAGTTAGGCAGAAAAAGATGTGGCACAAAGCCGTGCAGGATGGGAGAAAAGCCTTGCATGAGAACTACAAGAAGAAAGCTCTTCGCTTTAAGTGGGTACCAAAAGTGAAAAAGAAAAGTGATATCTCGCAGTCGGGGTACAAAGCGGTTGCGAAAGAATTTGGCAAGAAAAAATCTATCAAGTTTCAGTTAGATCCTCCCATCGAGAAGAACCATGCCGATTAAACAAAGTCGGACATGAAGAAAATTGAAAGTTCCAAGAAGCTTGAGTTGAGCCAAAACTTCATTGGAATTAACTCCAAGTGAGGAGTTGTGGTTGGTGATCCCTCCTCTCATGGGTTCGGAGGGAGAGATTATTGGGTGTGGATTCTCACCCATGAGATAGAATCCAAGTTGGAATCAAATTATGGAGTGTCTATTAATATTATGTTAATTAGTAGAAGTGTTATTGGAAACTATTAATGCCAAGATTTGTCCATGCGCCCAATCACCAAACTACGAGTCCAATCCTGCACAAAAACAAAACCACACTCAGAGAGCTGACGGCCTAGGCCGCCGGGGGATAGCTCTGGTGTGAGAATAAGTATAGGCTGAATAAGGTTTAACAATGGAGGCTTAATACTTTAGTGCTGAAAAAAGGTTATTGATAAGTAGGTTTTATACCTACGAATCAGATACTTTTTAATGTGGGTTATTGTTTATTTCCTTGGTGTACAGTTACTTTTCATGCATTTTTGTGTGTTTTGTAGGTTGCATGTGTTGGGAATGGATTTGGTGAGTCTTGAGCAAAACTGCAGCAAAAGGAAGGAAAAAGTGCAGGAAGTCAAGCAGCGCGGCCGCGCCCAAAATGAACTAGGGAGCAGCGTGGCCTCGCCGGTCTCCAGAGTTAGAAAAAAAATGTCTGCCAGTGCTGCGCGCCCGCGCCCCAGTCAGGCTTAATTCCAGCGCGACCGCGCCGGTTCAGAAGTTGACCAAGCTTTGACTTTTCATTTAATTGAAGCAATTTGATGTGTAATTGGTTTTCAGACTTCTAAATCTTTTAGTATTGATATCAGATGTTATAAATAGTTGTTTTAAATCAGTTTTAAGGGTGTTGAACTTATCATTAGAAAACCCTAGTTTTGGGAGCAAGTTGTGAAGACTTGAAGCACATTACTAGCAGGAGGAAATCAAAGTAGGAGCTAGAGAGAGATTCAAGGATTGCTTCATCAGTTTTTGTTCTTTTCTCTATCTTTTACATTTGAATTTTGAATGCTATTAAATTTATGGATAATGGATTCTAGTTTAATTATAAACTAAATTTCTTTTAAGGCTATAACGGATCTTTTTGTGTAGCTTTGTTTGATATGCTTCTTCAATAATTATGGATAATTATTATTGGATTGGCTATTATAGTTTATGCTTAATTGTCTAATATTTGGCCAGTAATTACCGGAATAATTTATATGAACTTGAAAGATGAAGTATAGATTTAGATCTGATCATAATAGCATGTGATTGTGTTTTCTACATGTCGATGGAATTTATGATTTGTGTTTAGGATAGAGATATACCTACTCACCACATGTAATCTAATAGGGAACCTGAACTTTAAATCCTTTTTAATTGTAATTCACATAGAGATATAGTGGATTAGTTAACTAGGGTGTTCATCTTGAGTCTATCATCTGTGGATTTGAGTTGATTTATGTATGATACATTGAGAGATGGTCATAGATATTGATGAGTTTTCGATTAACAATCCAAGATAATTAGCATAATTTGATGGGAAGTATGTTGAGCAAAGTTAAGCAATAAGTGAAGTTATAGTCTTAAGTCTTTAAAATCTGTTTTCAAACTTATGGTAGTTAGCTTTAGTAGAATAAATTAATTAATTTCAGAAATTCACAATTCTTTAATCAATTATTTAATAAAATTGGGTTAATACATAGTTGATATTTGCCATTATAAATTGCAGTTTTCTCCGTGGAAACGATACTCTACTTTCACTTTATTACTTATGGACTGCGTATACTTGCGTATTTTTGCTAGTATAGATTTTGGCAAACAGTTATTACATGTGAATTAGGGTTTAGTCTTGTATTTATAGTGATCACACCACCAACTTCACGCCCGTCCCCGTATGGAAATAGAATTCCTCATTAGGTTAGATACCTTAATGGAATTAAACTGAATCTCCTTAAAGGAAGAGAGTCAAATCATATCCTGACACTTTCCTTAGGAGTTGAAAATTAAATATAGTTAGGATTCCTTAATATTCTCCCACTGCCCTAACAGACTCCTACGCGAGAACATTCCTACACGTGGACTATGGCCCACCATATCCATCGAGCCCATATAAACACACCCTAACATTGCCCTCAATCGTTTATTACAATGGAACATTTAATGGAAGAGTACATCATTAAAAGCCCAATAATTAAACATGAAAACACAAAGCCCAAAATCAGATACTTCGGTAACGTACATAGCACACTTTACCAGGCCCCACCATTACTGCTCAACCCACTTATTGCGCCGCTTTTGGGAAACGTGCGAATACAAAGAGTCAAACAATTTAAAACCCCCTCCCCTCTAAAAATAATCGCCACTTCATATCTGATCTCAAAACTATTTGTGCTCTCTCTGCAACGTCTTCTTCCTACTTGCAACCCCCAATTTTTTTCCGGCGAAAACCCCTACTGATCATTTTATTCTATTATCCACTAATGGTTACCACAAACAACCCCACTACCATCGTTCAAACTACATCCGGAGCCACCACCTCTACCACCCCAACCTCACCTGTGGTGAACCCCGCCACCAACATCGCCATTTCTACTGAAGCCACCACCGTCACCACTACTATCACCTCTACTCCCCAACCATCAGGCTATGAGGTTTGTATATAGCGCGAACATGTAATCAAATTACATAAACAAAGCGGAAGTGCAATAAAATCAGATTTTAGAATTTTATACAAACCATCACCATGATCTATCTTTATGCACAATTATTAATTAAACGAAAGAGATGGAGAATAAGAATTATACCCTTGTAGAATTCTAGCTTCCTTAGGTACAAGTTCAACTCTAATTCCTTCGCGTTCTCCTTGAATTCTACCAATTAAATTTCTTCCCTTGATCAACGTTAGCCGCTCAAGTGTTTGGCCTCTAGAGGTGATCCACCAAGGAATAATACTTGTTCAAGAAGATGGGTGTTGGCAAAACCCTAGTTTCTATCTCTATAGAAATTGTAAGTACTTTCCACAATTCTAATGCAAGAGTGTGTAACCCCAAATCATAATAAGATTCCTCTTATTTATAGATATGGTAACCCTCCTAAACTATTTAGGATTAGGGTTTTATTTTAATCAAACTCCTTTAATTAATTAAACTCCTAATCTAATTAGAAATTTATGAGAGTACTTCTATTCATTAATTCCCAAACCCTTTTAGGAATTAAATAATAATAATAGTAATAATAATAATAAGACTCCTCTTATTAATTTATATTTAATATTTTAAAATATTAAATAATAAATATTAAGCTATTTAATTTATTCTATCTCCATAGATTAAATTAAATACACTTAACTTATTATTACGATTATGTCATTTACTTATTAAACAAATATTTTTCTTTTGCGCTGTGACCCTTTAGGTTCTTCATATTAAACCGATTGTGAATAAATCAATTAGAACAAAATAAATAAATTAAACTATTTAATTTATTTAAATAAATAATATTTATTCTACAATAAGGGTGAGTCGCCTTAGTGATCAACGACTTTCCAGATAATATAGATTTCAACATTAATCACAAAAGAACCTTTTAGTGAATAGTTACCGCACAATTTAATCCTTCTACCATACAATGTCCCAATTAAATATAAGACATGAAATTACTGTCAACTCTTATTTTATTTAATTATATGCATTTCGATTCTTAAATGCACAGCTCTAAATAATACAAATTAGAAATACCTTTCTAATTTCATTATGCTTTAGCCAAAGACTTCTGAGTTGTCATTTATCGAATCACATAGAACATTCTCTTCTTTTACTAGAAGTTGTAGATTTTTTGTCGGCCATTCACCTATCTCCATGTACAACTTATTATACCCAATTATACCCTTTGATTTATCCTAAGGGTCTTGAAGGACATGTCAAAGTATAACTTATCATATACAAGATAATATGATGATCTCAAGTCTAAGGATTACTTGTACTACTATCACTTAATTCCTATTGACAGGCAAGTAAAACTCCATTAGGTATTCTTTTAGCGAGCCACGTTTAGTGAACTTATTCTCCAATAATCACCTACATACTTGCTTTAGTGTCTCACACAAATGATTATGAGATCAATCATCCTCTTCCTAAGAGCAAGTAAAGTATGTACTAATCTATCCGGATTCACTAATCCCATTTTAGTAATCCAACGATTAGAAACGATTTTAGTTTTAAGTTATCTAGAATTTAGATCTCATTAGCATGATTATCATCATGATTCTAAAAGCATTGCTCAAAACTATGAGTTTATCACATTTAATATAACAACATCATGTACATAACGAAAATGTCTTTAATAAATTAATTCTTTTATTAATAACCGAATAAGGTTACAAAGTATATGCTACATCATATCAAATATGATTGGCTTGTGTGCATACTACTTTCACAGGCTTATCCAAGGCCGAAATAGACAACCTAAAGATGTTGAAAGAATATTCCAACAATGTGTCTTTCGCTCATATCAACACCGCATCCACTGTCGCCCCCCAAGACCTCGCCAGAATACGAGAACAATATCGTATTCCAGTCACCCACGAAATCCGAGCCCCCAACCACTTCAAACGAATGTACCACTGTCTTAATGGATGGATCGCCATCTCTCAGTGCCCTCAAATGTGGGGTACGCCTTCCCCTTCACGCTTTCATCATCTCTCTCCTAGGGTTTATCGGAGTCGGCTTCGCCTAACTAGTGTCGAACTCCTACATCCATATCATCTCCTTTAGCGCATTCTGCCACGAACTCGGCATCCCTCCACCATCGAAGTCTTTTTCTCCTTATTCTCCATGAGTCGATCCAAAGAATCTGGATTCCGACAAATAAATAAGCAACAGAGCAAACAGATTAAAAAATGCCCGCTGATGAAGACCCCTTCAAACAACAAGAGATGACATTCACAATGGTTCTACATCCGAAGCCCCAGCACTCGTGAAATTCCTGACTGGGCCGAAGCCTCCAGATCTAACGTAGGCATCGGAGAGTTGCCTCAAACCCGTCTTAGAGAGCTGGTGAAATTTATTAAAAAGCTACCGATGAAGTAGTGGGACCTCGAGCTCCTAAGCGACTAAACTTGCTTATATGACCATAAATGTAAGTATCGAACCCTTCAAATTAACTTGTATTATTTCAAGTTTCCCTTCTGACATAACCCCTTAATTTGTACAGTATCCCTTATCAAACTAACCCCAGTCACCGACATCAGCCAATCATCCTCCGGACCCATTGAAGAAACAATTTATCCAACTGAATCCACCGAAACTCCATCCTTAATTCAACCTATTACCGTAATCCCAATGTCACAACCTCCCTCATCCTCCATTATCCCCACACTCAGCTTCACCGAGAAGAGCTTCTTAGATATGCCCATTTATGAAAGAGGAAAACTTCTTCGAGCGAAAAGAAGGCATCTAGTGAAGACTACAGAACAAAACCCTCCACTCGAAGCAGAACAAAATACCCAATCCATGCTACCTTCCACTGAAGCCCCTCAAACAAAAAATACTGAATCGAACCCAACCAACAATCTGATTCCAACCTCCGAACCGATCCAAATACAAACAGAAAAAAGAAAAGAACACAAAGGCTCCCCAACTGAACCCCTAGCAAAAAACAACACACCGAAACCTCTTTGGATCATCAATCGCCCTAACATCCTTCACCAACTCCCAACCGTATCCAAGAGGCTCCCACTTCGGTAACGCTGTGGCCCTAAAATGCGGAAGACTTCCCGATCAACCTTTTCGAACACTTCGTTCTTCCCAGAGATGACGAAAGGTTCGAGGGAGAAAGTCTCGGAGAGCTCATAAATTTCAACGCCTTATACCAAAGCCGGGTAAGTATTTCTGATCTAGCCCTACCTCTAAACTTATATAATAATTCCATCATATAACCTTCCTTTTGTCTGATCATAGTCCACTGCCGTCACGGGTCGAATCCTGCATCAACTTTCCCAGGTTAATGAGAGAGAGAAAGCATTGGAAGTCGAAGTCGAGCGTCTTGAACGTATGGTTCAGACTGCTGTTGTCCAATTTCACAATCAACAATTACGTGGAAATATACACTGTTAACAAGTAATATAATGATAAGTAGAGTATCGTTCCCACGGAGAGTTACTGCAATTTATATGATGAGTATGTTTTATATACACAAATTGGGTACTTTTAGCCTTAATAATTTGCAAGTCTTTAGTTATTTCGTTTGGTTTTATGTGTTTTCATATTATTGTTGTGTAATATATTTTTGTATTACTTTTATATGTATTTGTATACTTTTATGTGTTTTTACTTTGTTTCGTAGGTATTGAAATAAAAGCCCTTGGGATCAATGCGTTTTCGGCGTGATTTTGGCATTGCAGCAGCTTGTTCCTCAATTTCACCCATGTTCTAATCCGAATCTCTCAAAATGCAAAGAACGAAAGTTGTAGATTTTGATCTTAGCTTTCTAGAACATCCGGAATATTCTAATTTGAAGTTCGTATGAGAGAGTTATGATCATTTTACCGTCGGATTTTGCATGTATTTTACGCATCAGTTGTTTCGGGCTCAATTTTAGCTTTTCTCCGGCCTGTATCTTGACGAGCTCCAGTTATGGAAGTTGTAGAGCTATTCCTTCTCTTTCCATAGCCTATTTACTCGCCTAAATCCGAGTTCGGACGAAGAAGTTATGGCCATTTTCCCAACAGACGTCAGAGCTGGAAAGTGCAGCAGAGCTGCGCCCTTATGCAAAAAACGTTGATTTGGGGCAGCGCAGCTGCGCCCGGACGCAAGCCAAAGGTGGCGCAGCTACGCCCGGCATCCAGGGAGTTCAGTATTCAGTGCATCCAAGCGCGCAGCTGCGCCGGATTCGCCAGATTTCGCGATTTCAGCTCATTTTTTGTCTAAATTGGTGGGCTAAGCTAGGTTTTTGCCTTAGGAACTATAAATACATTATGTAGCCTCCATTTTTGAGAGACCTAGACTTCTAAAATCAACATTCTTGGAGGGTGGAAGCTAACCTAGAGCAAGAAGGAGAAAAGGTAGCTCAAGCTCCCCAATGGGGAAGCTTGAGCAACCAACAACAATGGAAGCCTTGCTCCACCAACAAGGGCTGCAATACAAGGAAAGGAGAAGATCAAAAGGGAGTTCATCTCTAATTTTTTCATCTAGCTTTGTACTCCAAGGATGTTAGTTAGGCTTATTGCTTTGTTTATTTATTTTGATTTCAGTGTTTGGTTTGAAATTGTAATTGAACCCAACACCTAATTTGAATTGAATGATCTCTCTTTGATATTAGTTATCATTTTAGAATTGGATATCATAATTTGCGCTTCATGTATTAATTACCTTGATCATCAATTAGTGTGATAATCTATATGGAATTGAGAAAGGAAATATAGATTAAGATCTGATTATGCTAGCATATGTTCATTATTTCTGCATTCCTCGTGGATTAATGTTTCGTGCCTAGGATAGAGATATACCGAAGTACCATATGTGGCCAATTGAGAACTTATGCTTCAACCCTTTTGATTGTAATTCACATAGAGATATAGTGCGTTAGTCATCTAGGGTGTTCACATTCATTCTATCAATTGTGGATTTAGTGTGATATGAATATGGTGCATCGAGAGGTGGCCATATTTTACATTCGTGTTCTCGACCAACATTCTAACGTAATAAATTGCGAATTGAATGTCTAGCATGATTTATAATGAAAGTTTAATTGATCGATCACCTATATGAAATTGAAAAGTGGATTATAGTGCTGAGACTTGGTTTTCATATCATACGAAAGTTAGAGATTTTTATGGGTGATGTATGAGATTATGTGGCGTGTGTCTTATTCATTGTCTTCAAGAATGGATGACTTGCTAGTATTTGGGATAGAGATATACTTAAATACCGTGTGTAACCATTATGAGATTACAAACTTAATGACTCCCTACACGGAGGTTCATTCGTTTGATGGGTAGATTGACTAAGATTATGTGGCGTGTGTCTTGTTGATTATTCATGGAATTGAATGGATTGTTGGCATGTGGGATAAACATATACCTATGTGTCGTGTATGGGTGATTTTCATATGACCATACACTAAGGCTTATGAATAAGGTGAATTTCTCGGTTAACAATTCTTGTGTACTAACTAGTTGAAAAAGAGAGAGTTAGGTGATTTAAATAAAGTGTTGGGGGAAATTGTAATCTTAGACCTTTATCTATCTATTTTGTTATTTATATGACAATGAATTTAGATGTAACCTTTATCTATCACTTGAATCAAAGAGTTTGATTTAGATCGAGTCGATATTGAATTAGTCATTGGGCATACATTAGAGTTAATTCCCTGTGGGTTCGACAACTCTCTCTTATCACTTTATTACTTGTTGACCGCGTATACTTGCGCGTATTTATCGGTTGCGAAATCGACCAACATTATACTCTCAACTACCAATTTAATATTAACCCTATTTTATTAAACAATCTCAATTTGAATATTGATTAAAACTAATTAAATTGAAACTAAGATTAAAAACTAACACAAAGGTTGAAATTCAGATTATTAAAGCTTAAGACTACAATATCCCCAATTATGCAATACAAACTAATTATCCAATTCATCCAATTATTAAATTCAATAGAGTTGTTAACAGGAATTCAAAATTATTCATAAGCCCTCTCCTAAGTGATCAAATAAAATTATTTAACTCAATTAATTATGCGATATTCCTATGCAAAACTAAAGAATCAAATTCATTAAGCACCAATTCCCAATAGTTACATGCAGCGAAGAGATATTCCTATTCACTTCATAACCCCAATTATTTATCCCATATAAATAATTAAGAATACATGCTATCACATTCAGATCTAACCCTATATTTCATCTCCCGAATTCATCTAAAGTATCACACTAATTGTTGATCAGACAATTACTCAATAAACATAAAATATGATAGACAACTCAATATGAAATAATAATTGGAATCAAATAAATAACTAATCCATAAACACAAAAGATTTAATTGTAGCCTTAATTAAAAGTTTAGTTCATGCTAAAACTAAAAATCAAAATCCTAAAATAAGTCATCATAATTAATTACAAATCCGAGATAGAATATTAAGAAAAACTCAATAAGTTTCTGCAATCTTCAAGTCACCAATCTGAATTCTTCACAATACTTCTCCAATCTCTAATCTCCAATCTCCACGTTCAACTTTGTAAGTCAATCTCTGCGTATTTGCTATCGTTAGTGTGTACCCCTAATTTCCTGTCTTCTTTTCTGTTTTATAATCCCCTCATCAAATTAATAAAAAGAATCCTCCTCCTCTTCAACTTCCTGAAATAACTGACCCTTTCTATTAATTTTTCCTTTCCGCGTAACCTCGCCCCGGCGAGGAATTTTACCTTATGAATCGCACCCCAGTGAAGTCTCGCCCCGGCAAAGACTCGCCCTAGCGAAGACTTAAGCTTTAATAATCACGCCCCGATGAGAACTTTGATCACAAATTACCAAATTGCCATTAAACTTCAAGTTTTCCAATTCACCAATCCGAAACCGCTTCCTACAAAATAAACACAAATATAAGTAAAAAGACACTAAAAACACTTAAGGATAGTAAAGATCTAAGCCAAAGATATATCTAATTCATAGGTAAAAACCCACTCAACAAATAACCCCAAACTCAAGACTTTGCTTGTCCTCAAGCAAAAACACAAGACAAACAAAAATAAACAACTAAACTAACTACATGAATGCACATGCATGATTTTCTAAACTCAAGCAATCAATCAACATAAATTATAAAAATCAGGCCTCATAAACTAGTAACTAATAATTCGACAAGACTTCAAAATCATTCACCATCAGCAATCCAACTTATCACCAATTATATCCTATTTTCAACCCTTATGTGTGTGTGCTCAACATATCAAACCAGTTAAAATCTGAATTCAATCCTTGGTATCACAGTGCTCAAATAAAGATAACTTTAAATATATGACTTTTAAGTTCCCATCTTATCCACTTGTCTTCACTTTTGTTTTGACAACGAGTGTGTTTTACGCTCCATCTCATTGATATATATTTTTGCTTACATTTATTCTTGACTTGTGTAATGTTCATCTTTATTAGGCATTTCAATGTCACCTATGTAGCAAACTTTCGACCAACAACTCCCAAACCAGATGACTTTAGGGCGCTGAGTGTAAAGACAAAGGGCTTACTTGTTCGAATGACACAGGCCACAAAAACAAGCTAGTCACGATCTGCTCTTATCTGTCTATATTCTTTTCTTTTATATATTTCTTCTTTTTCTCGCACGTTAGACAGACATCGAAGCAGTGTTTATTCATAATTGTTTTTATGTTCCAACACGTGATAAAAGTCTGTATATCCTTCATGAGCACTTAATACACAAAATTGAACCAAATCCTAACCAATTCAACACATTGACGTGCGCAATTAAAAACCAAGGGTCTCAAGTAGACACAACCAGGAACAGTCAAAACTCCTGACTTAGCATTCCATATCCATCTCGTTAAACGAATTAGCTAACTGATCAAAATTTTCATCACCGGCCTTCCTTAAATGCTCTATATCAATTCATTGCTCGAGTGAACCTAAATGCAATTCTACATGATCCTACTCTACAAAAGAAAATGTTTTTTTGTTTTTTTTTTAATAAAAGTAACTAATGACATAAATGCAAACTACAAGGCAAACTATATGAAATGAACCATATGCATTTACACAATACCATAACAAAATAAAACTAAAAATGCCAAACAAACCCCCCAAACTCATGCGTAATAATGTCCTCATTGTGCTGAAAATAAAGAAAGTAAAAACCGAGGACTTCCCTGACAGGTCAAGCGTCGTGCTTGACCTCCGCATCATCATCTATGTCTGGTGGTGGAAATATCGGCTACAGCTGAGGCTCTAGAAAATTAACTGGATCCACCAACGGTCTCATCCTATCAAACATCTTGGCTAACGCCTTAGTACAACTCGTCTGATAGGCGAACATATGCTCTTGTCGGTCTGCCAACCTTTGATTCTATCTCAGTAAGCGCTTATGTTAAGCATCCGTATAAAGCTGCAAATTTTAGAATTGCACACTGACTTTGGCCTTGCCTGTAGATGTGGAAGTCAAGGGGCCCTCCACCTCTTCATCGGAATCCTGCTCCTCACCTTTAGAAGGAGGGTGAATGATATACCCCAAACCACGAGGATGTGACTCACCACCTTCCCATTCCATATAACGTACAATTAAATTATGGTCCAAAAGAAGCAAAGGCTATTGCACAACTTCCTCAGCATTCCATCGAACACCCGCTTGAAGGCACAACCCACAAATAAGTGAGGGATATGGCAAACCACCCTGAGTATTTCCTCTTAAAATCATGTGAATCGACGCCTCAATCACATCCCCTACACTAATTTGTAATCCCATCACAATTGCATATAACAGAAGTGCTTTATCCATCGAGCCATCACTCATATAGTGAGACGACATGAGCTTGGCTGACATAAATGCATACCAAATTTTTCCATAACGGCTTAAGTTTTTACTATGGAAGTACATTGCAGCAAGTGGTCCTTTAGATATCCAAACAGTCCCAGGTTTGCATAAATCAGTTACTACCTTCTCTAGGTTTGGACCTTCAGATAGAAACCGTGAATATTGGCAACATCCCTCAATCTTGAAATTATAAAATTCATTGATTGTATATGCACTGAAAGAAACCTTCTTGCCCCTGATCATAACCTCACAAGGTGCTTTGTCCTCTGCATTGGCATAAAATTCCTTGACAATGGAAACACATGCAGGTTCTGGGTGGGCTGTGAAAGTTTCCCATCCCCTTTCTTTAATCTGAACACCATCTCACCATCTAACAGTTCATCAGGTTGGAAACAGTGCTCGAGAGTTAGAGCTTTACTCGATATGTATGAGTTGAATCTATCTACAGCCTCAGAACTGACGAATTTTCGTCTATCATACTGTCGTGATGGTGTTAAAGAGGAACCTTGTGACGAACGAGATTTTTATAATTTATTTTAAATATTTATTAAATTAAATAAATATTGTTCGATGATTTAATTATTGAATTAAATAATTAATTGATTAATTTATGGTAGATTAATTTACTTATATGTGTTATATTAGTTAAATTGATGTGTAGAATTTTTATATTCAAAGTATGTGTTTAAGTGAGTTTATTTGATTAAATGCATTATTTAAATAAGCATAATGTTATTTCTAATTAATTTAATAATTAATTAGAGATTTAATAATTTGTCATTATTAATAAAGGAGAATTTTATTTATGTGACTATGTGATTTAATGTAGAATTATTCTATTTTATTTAGTTGATTTAAATAAGATTATTTAATTGATTAAACATGTGACATGAACTATATTATAAGCAAAATATTAAAATAAACTAGAAGGGAATATAAAAGTACCAAACAAACAAGGCCTTATAGGAGGTTGGAGTCAGTTAACCATTATGGGATTAACTGACGTCCATGTATTGATCAGTTGATTCATACGCATTCCAATATCAGTTTTTTTTAAAAGAGCCAAAGAGAAAACTTGAGAGAAAATTTTGATTAAGAAGGAGTTTGGTGAATCAAATAAGCTTACTAGCAATCCAAACAAACAATCAAAGGTAATTTCCTAATCCCAAGCTTCAATTTATGTTTTTAAAATTTCTCGCTATGAAAACCAAAATTTTGAGTTCTCTGTAACATAAATTGTTCATGATTGTTGATTATATGATTTTGTGTTAGTTAATATATGTTTTCTGTCATCTATGTATGTTTTAAAACAATCAAAACCATGTAATTATGCCTTAATTGAATTTTCATATGTTACAGAGTAAAAAGAAGAGAGTAAAAATTTTCTTTTTTCTTTGTGATCATGTTATGTTATCGTAGACATATCTAAAGCTTAGACTAACATATTAATTGAAGTATTAAATGAAATTAGATGAGAATGAGTCCTGAAGTATTTATAATACTGTAACTAATTATTGTTACTGTTTTAGAAACGGAATGTATATGTTGATTAAGGAACGTGAATTTAATTTATAGTCTATGCACGAGGCAAGTATCTTATCCTTGCTTTTTATATTTACGCAAGTACCCTTGATCTATTATTTCGTTGAAAGCAAGCTTCGTAATAATACCTCGATTTCAATTATGCAAGTTCCTGAACTTAATTCTCTTATCATATATGTTTCATAATGTTATTACTTACTCGAGTAAGTTATTATTTCTATTCCATTCAATTTCATGGATTCAATGAGACGTTTTAATTTCCTCTTTGTAATACTTCAGTTATACAGAACTTATCCAATTGTACCTTTTGTGAGATTTAGTTTTTGATTCTCGAATTACACCTTTTGAACCTTGATTGACTAGCGAACCCTTATTGATTCGACTAGTCCATAGTTGATGAGCGTTCTACATTCTAAAAAATGTTATTGAAGTAAATCCAAACCAAACTTTCTTTGGTGCGGACTCTGATGTCAAACTGAGATGAACAACCCTTATACAGGGGACTGTATTTACATGTCAGCGTTAAGATATTGTGCACATACACGGTACAAATGGCTGATCCCCCTAACTACAAGAAGCAAGGTCCATATAGTCTTACGACTGTTAAATGTTTAAAGTAGAAATACTCGATAACCCGGAACATAGTTCGTGGTCTTAAGACCCTCAGATGTTCTTTTGAATCTTGTTTTATAATCTTGACTCAAAAGCTGAATATTCGATTATTCAATATCCGTTGATTATTTCGCATATTATTATTATTGTTGTTGTTGTATTTGCTGGGTAATCATTGCTCACCCTTGCATAATAACATTGCAGCTAAAGTTGAAAGAGTTGATGAGCCATCCACTAGTAAGGGCAAAGGAAAAGCAAACAAGTGATGAAGACTTGTTTTATTTGTTTAAATGATGTTTATGTAATAGACTTATGTTATGTTTCCGCATTGATGTTTTATTAAGGTTAGACGACCTGGGATTTATTTGTTAAAGATGTTGTAACCCTTCAATGGGAGATTTCTATTTTCATTAAGAGTTTTCATTTATATTTGAATGGGTAGTTAAATGTGATGTGATGTATTTGGATAGTGAACACCAAATCCTAAGGAAACGAAGTACCCGGATTTGGGGGTGTCACAGGTTGGTATCAGAGCTGTAGGTTATGAACCTTAGGTGGGGAAACCTTAGGGTAGTAGCATTTTAAGAGTCAGAAAATATAGTGGTGATAAACTCTTATCGAGTTCTAAGGAATGAATTAAGGAATTCATTAAATATAATAAAAGACTTTATGTGCTATGTTCTTATGTGTTAACAACCTATGTGCTGCGACTAGTGCCGAGTATTAATTAAAATTTAAACTTTGTTGTCAGGATGTCGGATGTTGGAGGATTCAGTCAGCCTAGGGAGATTGAGTCTCGAGTGGCTGGAGAGGAGGAGCCCTGCGATATTCATGTTATCCGGGAGCAGTTGATACAAAGAGAGCCATCTTCATTGATCACTATTGTGGGTCAGGAGCATGAGCCTGAGGTTGATTCAGAGGAGGACTCTGAGGATGTTGAGACAGAGGCTAAGGAGGATGATGAGGATCCTGAGGAGGTACTCCTTACCTTTGTCGATGTTGAGATATATGATGCATTATATGATCGTACCATAGAGTTGTAGGATAGAGTTAGAGACTTGGAGGGACTGGCAAATAGACGCCAGACTCTTATAGATCAGAAGAATGAGAAAATTGAGGATCTTGATATACGCCTTGGAGACGTGGAGTGGAAGTTAGTTCAGGCAGAAAGCCAAAAGGAAGACCTTTTAGCTGAGAATGAGAAGATGAAACTTGAGATTCAGAAACTGAAGGACGACCTGAGTGAGGAGTCAGCGGAATGTGCTAGAGTAGAGGATGCTTGGATGAATACCGCTCGACGTGTAGAGATTTTTGAAGAAGGCGAACGGGCAAAAAAAGGCTAAGATTGAGGAGACAGACTATACTTTTGAGACAGCGATTGATAGGGCCCAGGATCGAGTTCTCCACTATCCAATTCAGTTCGAGGACTTGCCATGGTACATGTTGGATCGAAGGACGATGTTCCGTGTCATAGAGGAAGAACGCAGGAAGGCGGTTCTACGCCTTAGTAGGCCGTGATAGGAAAAGTCTTGAATTATGTGTAAATATTTATGGTAGTTAATGATGTAAATTCTAGTGTGATTATACACAATGGAATATGACTATTTAATCCTAAAGATTGTTTGATCTTGGGATAGTTGATGTAAATAGCAGTGATGCTATCTTTCTATGTTTAAGACTTTTGAATGAATGAAATATCAATTTTATTTGAAGATGTTATGTGTTAAATGTTTAACCTGAATTGTTTGAGTTAAATGTTGAACACTTAAGAAATTGAGTGATGATCTAATAAGCACATATTCTTGAACAGAAAATGTCGTCGAGACGCCAACCACGTCAACAAGCTCAGGAAAGCTCCACCAATAATAACAACGACACCAATGCTAATCCTGTTCAGCAGTTGGTGAACCTTTTGACTGGAGCACTTGCGAATTAGCAGCAAGCTCCACCAATGACATCATTTAAAGATTTCAAAGCGGTAGGACCACCAGAATTCAGGGGTTCCTTGAACCTGATCGAAGCCCAAACTTGGGTGATGGAAATGGAGAAAGTATTTGACGTTGCTAGGGTAAGTGAGGATCAAAAGACTGCCTTTGCAACGTTCATGCTTAAGTCAGAGGCCAGCTATTGGTGACAAGCGAATAAGGTGCGAGGAGGTCAGGGTGTAATCGCGTGGGAGAGGTTTAAGGAGATGTTCTTTGAGATGTATTTTCTGACTAGCTCGCGAAATCAAATGGAGATTCAATTCCTGGAGCTGAAACAGGGTACCATGACTGTACCAGAATACGCTGCAAAATTTAACGAGTTGGCTAGGTTCGCAACTTACCAAGTGAACACTAATGAAAGGAAGGCGGGGAGATTTGAACAGGGGTTGAAGCCGTAGTTGTACAGCAAGGTGTCAATGTTCTAATTGAACACTTTTGCCAGAGTTTTAGAAAAGGCGATTATCGCAGAAGGTGGGAGCGATGCTCTGACTAAGTATAACCAGGAGCAGAAGAAAAAGAAGGGTGAAAATGAGAATAACAAAGCGAGTGGTAGTAACAGTGGTGGTCACAATCAAAAGAGAAAGTGGAATGATAATGGATCTGCTGGAAATCAATAAGGAGGTCAGAAGAAGAAGGTGGAAGTGTGTGTTACATGCGGGAAGAATCATGTGGGAATTTACCTGAAGGGGAAGAGGGTGTGCTACAATTGCAGTCAGGAGGGCCACATAGCACCGAATTGTCTGAATCCAAAGAAGGGCGCTTGTTTCACTTGCAGATCAAAAGATCATCTGGCTAGGGATTGTCCTAAGAAGGCAGCAGGAGGAGAAGGAACAGGAGGAAATAAGGGAAATAGTGGTGGTGGCACGTTAACTATAACCGGATTAGCACCAACAAATCAACCTACCGCCAGGACTTTCAACATGACCGTGCAAGATGTCGTACAGTCTCGCGATGTGGTGTCAGGTATCATTCCGATCAATAATATAGATGCTTATGTATTATTTGATTCGAGTGCTACTTGTTCATTTATATCCGATGACTTTGCTAAGAACTTAGAATTGCCTAAGGAGGAATTAGATAACCCTCTGAATATAGAAATTGCGAATAGGGAGGTAATTTCTGTTAGGTACATACACAAGAACTGTAGTGTGGACATTAAGGGAAACATGATAACTGTAAATCTGATCCCAATCAAACTTGGGAAATTTGACGTTATTTTGGGAATGGATTGGCTATTCAATTATGGGGCGATAATTGATTGCCAAAAGAAACGTATTAACCTTATGACTCCGTCAAAGGTAGTATTTTACGGCAGCAAGTCGCCTAGGCAAGCGAGTTGTCTGACGATGATGCAGGCCAAGAAGTTGTTAAGACAAGGCTGTATGGGATACTTAGCCTACATTGTTGATACTCGAAAAGAGAGTCCGAAATTAGAAGAGATACATGTCATAAGGGACTTTGCAGACGGTTTTCCAGACGATTCGCCAGGACTTCCGCCAGATAGGGAAGTTGAATTCGTAATCGATTTGGCGTCAGGAACTACCCCGATATCAAAGGCTCCATACCGTATGGCCCCAATAGAGATGAAAGAATTGATGGTACAACTGCAAGAACTTTTAGATAAGAAGTATATTCAGCCGAGCGTATCGCCGTGGGGAGCGCGGGTGTTGTTTGTTAAAAAGAAGGACGGATCGATGCGACTTTGCATTGATTACACAGAGTTGAACAAGGTCACAATTAAGAATAAATACCCGTTGTCAAGAATCGACGACTTGTTTGATCAATTGAAAGGAGCTAGATATTTCTCAAAGATAGATTTGAGGATTGGTTATCATCAGTTGAAGGTGAGGAAGGAAGATGTACCGAAGACAGCGTTCAGGACTCGTTATGGTCACTACGAGTTTCTGGTGATGTTATTTGGTCTAACGAATGCTCCTACAGCATTCATGGACTTAATGAACAGGGTGTTCAAGCCGTTTTTGGACAAGTTTGTAGTAGTATTCATCGATGATATCCTAATTTATTCCAAAACCAAAGAGGAGCATACAGAGCATTTAAAAGCGACATTAGAAGCGTTAAGAATGTTTGGTTTGTATATAACGCAAGCATGCAATCAAATTACATAAATAGAGCAGAAGCGTGATAAAACGGATTTTAAAATTTTCATACAAACTATCACCATGATCTATCCTTGTGTTCAATTATTAATTAAACGAAAGAGAAAGAGAATAAGAATTATACCCTCGTAGATCAAAGCTTCCTCGGGTACAAGTTCAACTTCAATTCCTTCGCGTTCTCCTTGAATTCCACGGATGAGATTCCTTCCTTTGATCAACGTTAGCCACCCAAGTGTTTGGCCTCTAGAGGTAATCCACCAAGGTAGAATAGATATTCAAGAAGTTGGGTATTGGCAAAACCCTAGTTTCTATCTCTATAGAAATTGCAAGTACCCTCAACAATCTAATGCACGAGTGTGTAACCCTAATCTATGATAAGACTACTCTTATTTATAGATGTAGGAAAACCCTTCCCTAAACTATTTAGGATTAGAGTTTCTGTTATAATTAAACTCCATTAATTAATTATGCTCCTAATCCAATTAGGAATTCATGGGAGAGTACTTCTATTAATTAATTCTCAATCCCTATTAGGAATTAAATAATAGTAATAGTAATAATAATAATATGACCCCTCTTATTAATTTATATTTAATATTTCCAAAATATTAAATAATAAATATTAAGCTATTTAATTTATTCTATCTCCATAGATTAAATTAAATACACTTAACTTATTATTACAATTATGCCATTTACTTCTTAAATAAATATTTTTCTTTTGCGGTGTGACCCTTTAGGTTCTCCATATTAAATCGATTGTGAATAAATCAATTAGAACAATTCTAATCTTATTTAAATAAATAAATTAAATTATTTAATTTATTTAAATAAATAATATTTATTTTACAATAAGGGTAAGTGATGAGTGTATTTTGTACACACAATTTGGGTACTTTTGGCCTTGATAATTTGCAAGTCTTTAGGTATTTTATATGGTTTTTATGTATTTTTATCTTATTTCAACATAAATTAGTTTTTAGTTATTTTTACATGTTTTATGTTGCTTTGATGCATTTTTATTATGTTTGTAGGAATTGAGATAAAGACCGCTCGGATCGTTGTTTGTATTCACTCAATGTCCGTGCTTGGACGCATGTGCCCGAATGGTAGTATGATGGAAATTTGTGCTTGGCGACGCTCGGTGCTTAATTTGATAACATTTGGTAGTTGGGCGTGCACGGCGTCGGGAAGCGTGCACGGCGTGCGGCGTCGGCCAAGCCACGAGGGCAAGCCCGTGCTTAGATATCCGTGCCCGAATGATAACACGGTGGAAATTTATGTTTGGCGATGCTCGGGGCTTAATTTGATGACATTTGGAAGTTGGGCGTGCACGGCGTTGGAAAGCGTGCACGGCGTGCGGCGTCGACCAAGCCGGGGGCACGGCGTGCGGCAGACGGGGCGCCAGCGTGTGGCCCAAGCGCTGGGCGCGGGCGCATGGGCGCGGCGTGCGGGCGCGCGGCGTGGGCGTGCGGTGTTGGGCGCGCGGGGCCTCGGCAGCGGGCGTGGGCGTGCGGCCAGCGTGCGGCCCAGGCGCTGGGCGCGGGCGCGCGGCATGGGCGTGCAGCGTGGGCGTGCGGCGTTGGGCGTGCGGCCAGTGTGCGGCCCAGGCGCTGGGCGCGGGCGCGCGCGCTGGCGTGCGGGCGCGCGGCGTGGGCATGGGGCGTTGGGCGTGCGGCCAGTGTGCGGCCCAGGCGCTGGGCGGGGGCGCGCGCGCTGGCGTGCGGACGCGCCAACGCCGTGCTGAGTGCGATCTGACACAGTTTTAGTGCGATCTGAGCTCCATTTTGTCCGATTTTTGCTAGGGTTTCTTGATGGAGGCTATATATAATCTCTTCTAAGCTTCATATCAGATATCAAGGGATTGGGAGGCTAGACTAAAACATCAAAATAGAGAGCAAAGGTGCTGCAATACAAGGAAAATTCAGCTAAAGCCAAAGAACTAAGAAGGAAAGCCTTCTCAAAGAGACATCTAGAGAGAGGGAGGCTACAAAATACATCAACCAACAGAGCTCAAGGCTGGAAATCAAGCTGAATCAAGCCAAAAGCCAAGGAACTCAGTCAAGAAGAATTGCAAAGCTAAGGAGGAGAGCTAGAAACCTACAACAACCAAAGGAACACCAGCTGAATAGCTTCAAAAGTGGTTTCATTTCTAATTTTCCATCTCCTTTGTAATTCGAATTTGACAATGTATCAATTGAAAATGATGTTTATTGTAGCTATCATGAACTAACCTTCTATTCTAAGATTGCAATGGAACCCAACACTTAATTTGAATTGAATTCTCTCTCTATTGATTTTAGTTATGCATTTGTGAATTGATTGTCATAACCTTTGCTTCTAGATTAATTGCTTGGCCCGTAATTACCGTGGGAACCTATATGAACTTGACGAACGGATTATAGGTTGAGACCTAGTTATGATAACATGCGAGAGTATAGATTGTTGTGGGTTATTAATCGGATTAAGTGACGTGTGTCTTATTAATTATTTGCAATAATAGGTATCTTGATAGTAGTTGGGATAGATATATACCTAATTACCGCATGCAACCTATTGAGAATCTAGTCTTAATGACTTCCGAGGTGAAAGTTGGTAGTGGAAGGGAGGATTAATTAGATTTGGTGACACGTGTCTATAAATCATTCCTGAAATTAGTCTCTTGATAGTGTATAGGATAGACATATACCTATGCACCGCTTAGGAAGATTCGTGATTGACCATCGACAGAGGCTCTTATGTAGTTTTGATTTCTCGGTTGTCAATTCGTTTGCTATAATTGACTGAAAAGAGAGAGTTAGGAGATTCAAATGACGTGTTGGGGGAAATTGTAATCTTAGACCTTTCTATCTTGATATTTTACCGCATTTTCTTTATTGCTTGACTTGTGAACTCAACCAATCATCAAACAATCAAACCTTTATCGTTTAAATTAGATCAAATTGATTTACAATTGGTACTTGGTTATTATTTGTCACAATTCCCTGTGGGTTCGACTCTTATCTTATCATATATTACTTGTGGGCCGTGTATACTTGCACGTGTGTGTTTATCGATTGCGAAATCGACCAACAAGTTTTTGGCGCCGTTGCCGGGGAATTGTTCTAATAATTTTACCAATATTAATTTCAATCGATTTGATCTTGATTTAAACTTGTAAATACTTTTTTTTTAACATTTTTTTTCTATTTAATGCCTTATTCGTTACGAGGTACACCATGGCCAACTATAATTATCAATGGCCTCACACGGGAATGACCCAATCAGGAGCGGCAAGGATGGATGGATTTGATGAGGTGGTGACTCATTTAGAGGAACTGTCAAGGAATGTTAACGCTCTAGTGGCCCAACGTACTCAAAGTGTTGCGGTGAATTGTGATTATTGTGATGGAAACCATCCGAGTCATCTATGCACCATTAATTTCGAGGCGGCATGGTATGGTAGCAACGTCGGCGATTACTCCAACAGTTATGACTGTTCCGATGCTTATCACCAAGATTGGGGGTATCACCCAGATTCTACATAGAGCTACAATTATGAAGATCAATACTATGCTCCGAGTCCTGCATATGCACCTGAATTCTCATGTCCACCTTCATTGCCGCCAGAAGAAAATTCAAATGTGAAGGAACTTGAGTCCCTGACCATAACTTCGATTGAGGAGATTGTGAAAAGTCAGCATATGTCGATTCAAAATCTTGAGAACCAGATGGGACAGCTTATTATCGCCTTCAACGATAGATATCAAGGCGAACGGCCCAATGACTTGGTTCCCGAAACTGATGGATTTCACGTGCCAAAGCTGCAACCAGACGTGCTAATTGATGATGATTCTGATATGGAAGAGACATGTGGGAAACAAGAAAAGGAGGTCGAGGATCTAGCTTTGAGCCCCAATGATGATGATGAGCTAATTTTGAGTGTATCCCATATACCTTCTCCTCCAAAGCTCAAGGATCTGGGCGGTTTTGCAGTCCCGTGCCCATTGAGTAGTCATGTCGTAGGCAAAGCTCTATGTGGCATAGGAGCTAGTGTACAGTTTGAGCCATGGCGTGATGAAGTTGAGGTTCATGAAAAGATAGATGAGGATCCAATTATGTTTGAGAAACTCAATTTCACTATGTCATTCATAGACACAATTGAGCAAGCTCCTAGCTACTTTCAGTTCATACATGAGGATTTATATAAGAACAATAAGCTAGGTGAGCTTGAGACGATGGACCTCACCGAAGCAATGCCCTCAGATGTTTCTCCCCTACTGAAAGATGAAGCGAATGAAGAAAGTTTCTTTTTGCTGATAGAAGAAACTGAGTTTGGGAGTCGTCTAGTATGCATGCATGCCATGCAAATTAAGGAAATGACATCACGAAGGCATGCTAAGGTCATTTTTGCAATCGAGCCAGACTAAAAGGAAACAGGAAGCTAGTCAGTCTGAGGACTTTAACTCAAGCGCTATTTGGGAGGCAACCCAAATCTCCATTTTATTTTTTGAGCTAATTTGTTTTTATTTGTTTATTTTTATTTATTTAATCTCCAAAAAAAAAAAGTTTGGTGTGTTTTATTTTCGATTTTAAGATTAAGTGTGATTAATGTGTGTAATATTGCTTGTTGCAGTTATCCAACACTGAAAATCATAACAGCAGCATTGCACCAGCCAGCTGATGCTTGTCCTTAATTGCAGCCCATATGCAAATTTTTGGCATTCCACTCTTTTGTCTCTCTCCTCCAAAGCCAAGAGCCAATTTAGTGCACATCATAGCATAGTTAAAATCCACCACCCATTGTCCCAATTAGCATACAAGGCTTGCAATTCATCATCAAATTCACCATCTTAGCCTTCAATTCACCAAGGGTTTCATGGATTTGGCTAGTTTTGCAAGGTTTTGCTCTTCCTCCCTAAAAGCGAAGGTAGTTGCATTTGAACTCGAATTGTTCTTGCTTGGTGTTGTGCTTGGGTTGAGTTTTATTGCAGGAACCCTTCAATTCTCCCATTGCAAGACTTTGTGGAGGGCTAACCGTACTTTCCAATGCATTGACAACTGAGATTTTGGGAAGTGCACACCAAGTGTTCGATTTTTGGCCTGAGAGAGTTTTTTAGCTATTATGGGCTATTCTTCATGAGGCATTGTTCTGGTATGGCTTCCAAGCAACAAGTGGGGCGAAGCTTCATCGTCCAAGCCAATCATAGACCATGACAAGAATTTTGTTAGTCCGAAAGCGTCCAAGCGACACCACACTATAATGATGTTGCTTGATTACCCTCAGTGAAGTTCTCTATTTTAATTCTGTCTATTATAAACATCGAGGACTATGTTTGTTTTAAGTTTAGGGGTGTTGGTAGTTTATTTGAGTTATCCTTGTCTGTCTAGTCGTGTTGTGCTGTGTGGTAGTCAAATTTAAGTTTGGGGGTAGTACTTCCTATTTGCGTATTTGTGTGTTTAATTTAGTTTTTGTGTGATTTAAGTATGTTTTTCTTTTCATTAAAAAAAAAATTTATTTATTTTTAGGATGTGTCCCTTGAGCATTGTTTTAATTTGATTTGAACTATAATCCATGGTCTATGATAATGACTTGTTCGAAGAAATTCTAACTCATGAGAAGTAGACAATTGTTGCTTAGTCTTTGTGCTTATCGTTTATTGGTTATTATTTTGCTTATGCGTCTTTTCACTTTCATGCACTTACCCATGAGTATTAAGCTAGTTGTATGCTTAGAGAAGACTTTTATAACCGAATGCTTGTGGAAAATATCTATAAACTCTAGAACTCGTTTAAACATCACTCGAACCAAGGTGTCCAATTTTGTTATGTTTGAATTGATGGTCATGTGGTGAGTTGAGATGGAGCGTAAAACGCACTCACTCATGGACACATGCGTAGGAGAGATAGAGCGTAAAACGCACTCTCTTATAATTGTGATTAAAAAAAAATTGTTTATTGCAAATTTTGCATGGGGTTGAGGTTGAGCGTAAAACGCACTCGCCCATATGAGCGTGCTTAAGGATTGAGATGGAGCATAAAATGCACTCACCTAGAGCCCTTGGTTCTCAAAATTTTTGGAATTGTGATTTGTACACCTTTGTATTGAGTGTTGTGTTAAGCATGTTGTTTTGGGGTTTATTTTGATTATTTCACAAGGTAATGTGGTTGCATAGTTTCATTCGAGCTTGATTAGTTTAGTGCTATTGGGTACACACACACACACATACGGAAGAGGCCTTAAGCGAAGTATGACTAACTAACTGAAATTTTAGACTTGCAACACTTTGTTTGTTCTCTTGAGTTCTATGTGTTCATGCCTTTGAGACCATTGTCGGCTTATTAATTCATTGCTCAAGATAGGTTATATTAGAAGTTTTTTTGAATTGTTTAGTTTAGGTTTGTTTTGCTTGAGGACAAGCAAAGATTTAAGTTTGGGGGTATTTGATGAGTGTGTTTTGTACACACAATTTGGGTACTTTTGGCCTTGATAATTTGCAAGTCTTTAGGTATTTTATATGGTTTTTATGTATTTTTATCTTATTTCAACATAAATTAGTTTTTAGTTATTTTTACATGTTTTATGTTGCTTTGATGCATTTTTATTATGTTTGTAGGAATTGAGATAAAGACCGCTCGGATCGTTGTTTGTATTCACTCAATGTCCGTGCTTGGACGCATGTGCCCGAATGGTAGTATGATGGAAATTTGTGGTTGGCGACGCTCGGTGCTTAATTTGATAACATTTGGTAGTTGGGCGTGCACGGCGTCGGGAAGCGTGCACGGCGTGCGGCGTCGGCCAAGCCACGAGGGCAATCCCGTGCTTAGATATCCGTGCCCGAATGATAACACGGTGGAAATTTATGTTTGGCGATGCTCGGGGCTTAATTTGATGACATTTGAAAGTTGGGCGTGCACGACGTTGGAAAGCGTGCACGGCGTGCGGCGTCGACCAAGCCGCGGGCACGGCGTGCGGCAGACGGGACGCCAGCGTGTGGCCCAGGCGCTGGGCGCGGGCGCATGGGCGCGGCGTGCGGGCGCGCGGCGTTGGGCGTGCGGCGTTGGGCGCGCGGGGCCTCGGCAGCGGGCGTGGGCGTGCGGCCAGCGTGCGGCCCAGGCGCTGGGCGCGGGCGCGCGCGCTGGCCTGCGGGCGCGCGGCATGGGCGTGCGGCGTGGGCGTGCGGCGTTGGGCGGGCGGCCAGCGTGCGGCCCAGGCGCTGGGCGCGCGCGCTGGCGTGCGGGCACGCGGCGTGGGCGTGCGGCGTTGGGCGTGCGGCCAGTGGGTGGCCCAAGCGCTGGGCGCGGGCGCGCGCGCTGGCGTGCGGACGCGCCAACGCCGTGCTGAGTGCGATCTGACACAGTTTTAGTGCGATCTGAGCTCCATTTTGTCCGATTTTTGCTAAGGTTTCTTGATGGAGGCTATATATAATCTCTTCTAAGCTTCATATCAGATATCAAGGGATTGGGAGGCTAGACTAAAACATCAAAATAGAGAGCAAAGGTGCTGCAATACAAGGAAAATTCAGCTAAAGCCAAAGAACTAAGAAGGAAAGCCTTCTCAAAGAGACATCTAGAGAGAGGGAGGCTACAAAATACATCAACCAACAGAGCTCAAGGCTGGAAATCAAGCTGAATCAAGCCAAAAGCCAAGGAACTCAGTCAAGAAGAATTGCAAAGCTAAGGAGGAGAGCTAGAAACCTACAACAACCAAAGGAACACCAGCTGAATAGCTTCAAAAGTGGTTTCATTTCTAATTTTCCATCTCCTTTGTAATTCGAATTTGACAATGTATCAATTGAAAATGATGTTTATTGTAGCTATCATGAACTAACCTTCTATTCTAAGATTGCAATGGAACCCAACACTTAATTTGAATTGAATTCTCTCTCTATTGATTTTAGTTATGCATTTGTGAATTGATTGTCATAACCTTTGCTTCTAGATTAATTGCTTGGCCCGTAATTACCGTGGGAACCTATATGAACTTGACGAACGGATTATAGGTTGAGACCTAGTTATGATAACATGCGAGAGTATAGATTGTTGTGGGTTATTAATCGGATTAAGTGACGTGTGTCTTATTAATTATTTGCAATAATAGGTATCTTGATAGTAGTTGGGATAGATATATACCTAATTACCGCATGCAACCTATTGAGAATCTAGTCTTAATGACTTCCGAGGTGAAAGTTGGTAGTGGAAGGGAGGATTAATTAGATTTGGTGACACGTGTCTATAAATCATTCCTGAAATTAGTCTCTTGATAGTGTATAGGATAGACATATACCTATGCACCGCTTAGGAAGATTCGTGATTGACCATCGACAGAGGCTCTTATGTAGTTTTGATTTCTCGGTTGTCAATTCGTTTGCTATAATTGACTGAAAAGAGAGAGTTAGGAGATTCAAATGACGTGTTGGGGGAAATTGTAATCTTAGACCTTTCTATCTTGATATTTTACCGCATTTTCTTTATTGCTTGACTTGTGAACTCAACCAATCATCAAACAATCAAACCTTTATCGTTTAAATTAGATCAAATTGATTTACAATTGGTACTTGGTTATTATTTGTCACAATTCCCTGTGGGTTCGACTCTTATCTTATCATATATTACTTGTGGGTCGTGTATACTTGCACGTGTGTGTTTATCGATTGCGAAATCGACCAACAGTAAGCCCCCTTAGCGATCAACGACTTTCCAGATAATATAGATTTCAACATTAATCACAAAAGAACCTTTAAGTGCATAGTTACCGTACAATTCAATCCTTCTACCATACAATGTCCCAATTAAATATAAGACATAAATTTACTGTCAAGTCTTATTTTATTTAATTATATGTATTTCGATTCCCAAATGCACAACTCTAAATAATGCAAATTAGAAACTCCTTTCTAATTTCATCTTGCCTTGGCCAAGGACTACTGAGTTGTCATTTATCGAATCACATAGGACATTCACATCTTTTACTAGACATGGTAGATTATTTGTTGATCATTCACCTATCTGCATGTATACCCAATCATACCCTTTGATATACCCTAAAGGTCTTAAGGGACATGTCAAAGCATAACTCATCATACACAAGATACTATGATGATCTCAAGTCCAAGGATCACTTGTACTACTATCACTATAGAAATTCTTATTGATAGGCGAGTAAAACTCCATTAGATATTCCTTAGCGAGCCATGTTCAGTGAACTTATTCTCCAATAAGCACCTACATACTTGCTTTAGTGTCTCCACACAAATGATTATGAGATCAATCATCCTCTTCCTAAGAGCAAGCAACGTATGTACTAATATATCTGGATTCACTAATCCCCTTTTTAGTAATCCAACGATTAGGAACGATTTTAGTTTGTGAGCTATCTAGAATTTAGATCTCATTAGCATGATCACCATCATGATTCTAAAAGCATTGTTCAAAACTATGGTTTTATCACATTTAATATTACAGCACTATGTAGATAATATAAAATGCCTTTTAAGAAAATCAATTCTTTTATTAATAAATGAATAAGATTACAAAGTATATGGTACATCATATCAAATATGATTGGCTTGTGTGCATACTACTTTCAATCTCCCACTTGCACTAAAGCCAATCGCCATGGTATCTAATACCCATCTTCTCCAAGTGACGATCAAACTGCTGTTGTGTTAAAGCTTTAGTAAATGGATCTGCAATGTTGTCTTGAGAGTCCACTATCTCTATAGTGACTATAAATGGATCGTTGTAGCTTACAGACTTGGTTTGTTCCAACCGTTAAAACAAAACCCTCTGGCTGTATCATATATACATTCTCCTCAAGCTCTCCATTGAGGAAGGCCGTTTTCACGTCCATTTGCCAGATCTCGTAGTTATAAGAAGCTGCAATTGCAAGCAAAATCTGAATGGACTTGAGCATAGCTACTGGTGAGAAGGTTTCATCATAGTCAACTCCTTGTCTTTGTTTAAAACCTTTTGCAACCAGTCGGGCCTTATAGGTCTCTCTACCTTGCCATCTGCTCCAGTCTTTCTCTTAAAGATCCATTTACACCCAATAGGCTTAATGCCCTCTGGTGGTAAAACCAAAGTCCATACTTGGTTTTCATACATGGAGTCCATCTCGGATTTCATGGCTTCTAGCCATTTCTCTGAGTCTTCACTACTCATAGCCTCTTCGTAAGTCAATGGATCATCATCATCTATGATGCATACCTCATCATCATTTTCTATGATGAATCCATACCTATCAGGTATCTTCGGTACTCTTTTAGATTTACGAATAGGTAGTGGTACAACAGGTTCTTCTACTTAGTTAGGTACTTGACTTTGATCTGTAGTATTTTGTGGTTCTTGAACTTCTTTAAGATATATCTTACTCCCACTGACCCCTTCAAGGATAAACTCATTTTCCAAGAAGGCAGCGTGTTTCGCAATAAACACCTTTTGATCAGTAGGATGATAGAAATAATACCCTGATGTTTCTTTAGGGTATCCCACGAATCTACATTTGTCGGATCTAGTCTTCAGCTTATCATGCTCAAACCTTTTGACATAAACTGGACAACCCCAAGTCTTAATATGCTTAAGATTTGGTTTCCTCCCTATCCATATCTCATATGGGGTCTTTGGGACGGATTTGGTAGGTACCTTGTTAAGTAGGTATGCAGCCGATTCTAGGGCATAACCCCAGAAGGATACTGGAAGGTCGGTAAAACTCATCATGGAACGAACCATGTCCAACAATGTTCGATTTCTCCTTTCAGATACACCATTTAACTGTGGCATCCCTGGTGGAGTCCATTGTGAGATTATACTATTTTCTTTGAGACAATTGAGAAACTCATTGGTTAGGTATTCCCCTCCTCGATCTGATCGAAGAATCTTAATACTCTTACCAGTTTGCTTCTTTACTTCACCTCTGAATTCTTTGAACTTTTCAAACGATTTAGATTTGTATTTCATTAAATACACATATCCAAATCTAGAATGATCATCAGTGAAAGTAATAAAATAAGAATACCCTCCTCATGCATTCGTTGTTATAGGTCCACATACGTCTGTGTGTACCAAATGCTAACAACTCTGTAACTCTTTCTCCTTTTCCAGTAAAAGGAGGTTTAGTCATTTTACCCATGAGACAAGATTCACAAGTTGAATATGATTTGTAATCAGATAACTCTAAAAGCCCATCTTTATGCAACTTGGATAATCTTGTTTCATTGATATGACCGAGTCTACAGTACCACATAAAGGTATAATTAACATCATCTCTTTTTCTTTTCTTAGTTTGTTCAATTTGAAGTATATTTTCATACAAGTCAAGTATGTAAAGTCCATTCAGTAGGTTCCCAACACCATATAAAACATTATTATTATAAATAGAACAATTGTTGTTCTTTATTATAATATCAAAACCATCCATATCCAATACAAAAATTGAAATAATGTTTCTAATGCGTGTCGGAACATAATAACAATTATTTAAACTAATGAACTTGCCCGAAGGCAGTGCTAAACAATAAGTCCCTACAGCTAATGCAACAACCTTTGCTCCATTTCCCACTCGTAGGACGACTTCATCCTTGTTCAGCTTTCTACTTCTGCTTAGTCCCTGCATATTATTACATATGTGAGAACTATAGCCGGTATCCAATACCCAAGTAGAATTTTGACTTTCAAAAAAATTAATTTCAATCATGAACAAACCTAGATCGGAAGTCGAAGCTTCTCCAAGCTTCTTTTGGTCCGCAAGCTACTCCTTGCAGTTCCTCTTCCAGTGTCCCGGCTTATTGCAATGGTAGCAAATTCCTTTGCTATCTGGATCAGGTTTATCCTTTCTCTTCGCCTTACCCTTAGCCTTCTTGTTTTTCTTCTTTTCAGAAGATACCTTGGGCCTCTTCTTTTTCTTGGAAGAATCATCCACTAGTAAAACTTGGTTCTTGTTGGATGAGAAGTGACCTTCAGCAGTTTTCAACATGTTAAGTAACTCAGGCAAGCTGACGTCCAACTTGTTCATGTGAAAATTCACAACAAATTGTGAGAAGGTGTCCGGGAGTGACTGCAAGATCAAATCTTGACTTAACTCCCCATCCATCACAAACCCTAGCTGTCCAAGTTGTTCAATCAGATTGATCATCTTAAGGACATGAGTCTCAACAGCAGTGCCCTCGGTCATACGAGATCGGAAGAGCTCCTTAAATATCTGTTATCTAGCAGTCCTACTTTGCTCACCATACAACTCTTTGAGGTGCAACAATATAGTAGGAGCATCCATAGTTTCATACTGACGCTGAAGCTCGTTACTTATGGATGCGAGCATGATGCACTGAGCCAATATTACATTATCTTGCCACTTTCTGAAAGTAGCAATCTCTTCCTTAGAGTCTGTTTGTGCAACATTTGCAGGGACTGGCGAATTTAGGACATAAGAAATCTTTTCAGCAGTGAGAACAATTCTCAGATTCCTTAACCAGTCCGTGTAATTCGGTTCGGTCAGTTTGTTAGCATCAAGTATGCTACGCAGTGATAATGAGTTTGACATTTTTAAATTATGTATGTGAAATAGACAACATTTTAGCACACATTCATTTAATTAATTACCAAAATAAATTAGGTCTTTATTTTAAATTGGTATCTCTCACTTTTATCAAACTATATTACCCTCAATATATATAGTTCGGCAATTCTAATTAAAGATTTGCTAGTGAGACTAAAGATCCCATTTCAAATGTATATAGCCTTGTGGTGACACAACAAACGATATATAAATAAATAGGTAGACAACTATTATCAATTACATCTCTATGTAACTCCTTGTATTTTGCTTCTTAGATTATTTTGATCAAGTGATGACACATCCGAATCAAAATTATCCAAGTTAAGTCCATCCTAGCACTTCCATATATGTGAAGAGAAAAATACCGTCCTTGTGGTGACACAACAAAACAGTAATGTTCAATTCCTTAATAAGCATCAAATGTGATAAAGCAACATCTTAAATACTTAATACTTTCCTTGTGGTGACACAACAAACTCATATTAAACATTTAATACTCTATTGCTTTACCATGCTAGAAGGCGACGTTCGATATTCCAAATATCTTTGAACCCTTAGGACTTAATATGATTACTTTGAGGGGGTTTTATTATTAGTCTCATCTTGTTTAGTGCGCATGCACACACACACATATATATATATATATATATATATATATATATATATATATATATAAAATACGCGTCATATTATTTTACATGCGAAGCATGTTGGATAATATATAATATATATATAGTAAGCATGCACATATAGAATACTATATTCTACCCGGATTGATTATGGACTTTTATTCTAGTTTGGTTCACTAGAGCCACCAAGTGAACCAAAAGGTTAAACCTAGGGTGCAAGAATTAAATTTAAATATAACTATTACATTTAAACCCGGGCTCCAATACAAACGGGTCTTCCAGCGCTCCTTGCTCCTTTGTCTCTAATTCTTCAAAATTAATTCTAACTAGTGCTATTACAAAAACTATTTACAATAAATAGAAACCTTGATCAGCAGTCAAGGGAAAGTACATAGGAGGGAGATAGAATTTACATTAAGAAAAAATTAGAGAAGACGAGGTACGCAGACCCTATTTATAAAACTCATACATTCAAGCATCCACTAAAATAAATCCAATCACACATTGGTCAATAGTCCATAATCAATCCCTATTTATTATCATACATATCTCTATATGTATCAATAAATAACATTCATCCCATGAATAATAAAACCATTCCATATATGCATTGATATCAATTAACGGGCAAACGTTTTGCTAATATTTAGTTTTGAAACAAAATAAACTCTTTTATTTTAATCAAAAACCAAATCCAAATTAAACTCCTTTAATTTTAGCAATCTGAAATCCTATTCTAGATAAAATAAACATCTTTATTTTAAACTTTTATCAATTAAATAAACCATTTATGTTAATTGAGAAAAACAAAAAAATTTTAAAGTCTGCACACTGGCGCGGCCGCACTCCAAATTGAACTAGGAGCGGCGCGACCGTACTGCACCCCCAGAAACGTTTTCTGGGTTAGGGCACGACCGCGCTCCAGAATGAACTGGAAGCGGCGCGGCCGCGACGCAGATTCAGAAAAAAATTTTCAGCCCAAAAATCCGATCGTATTGCATATCAATTCATGTATGGAATCATTAAAATCAATAATTAACATAAGGATTAGGCTCTGATACCACTGTTATGTTTGTATATAACGCAAGCATGCAATCAAATTACATAAATAGAGCGAAAGCGTGATAAAACAGATTTTAAAATTTTCATACAAACTATCACCATGATCTATCCTTGTGTTCAATTATCAATTAAACGAAAGAGAAAGAGAATAAGAATTATACCCTCGTAGATCAAAGCTTCCTCGGGTACAAGTTCAACTCCAATTCCTTCGCGTTCTCCTTGAATTCCACGGATGAGATTCCTTCATTTGATCAACGTTAGCCACCCAAGTGTTTGGCCTCTAGAGGTGATCCACCAAGGGAGAATAGGTATTCAAGAAGTTGGGTATTGACAAAACCCTAGTTTCTATCTCTATAGAAATTGCAAGTACTCTCCACAATCTAATGCAAGAGTGTGTAACCCTAATCTATGATAAGACTCCTCTTATTTATAGATGTATGAAAACCCTTCCCTAAACTATTTAGGATTAGAGTTTCTGTTATAATTAAACTCCATTAATTAATTATGCTCCTAATCCAATTAGGAATTCATGGGAGAGTACTTTTATTAATTAATTCCCAATCCCTATTAGGAATTAAATAATAGTAATATTAATAATAATAATATGACCCCTCTTATTAATTAATATTTAATATTTCCAAAATATTAAATAATAAATATTAAGCTATTTAATTTATTATATCTCCATAGATTAAATTAAATACACTTAACTTATTATTACAATTATGCCATTTACTTCTTAAATAAATATTTTTCTTTTGCGGTGTAACCCTTTAGGTTCTCCATATTAAACCGGTTGTGAATAAATCAATTAGAACAATTCTAATCTTATTTAAATAAATAAATTAAACTATTTAATTTATTTAAATAAATAATATTTATTTTACAATAAGGGTAAGCCCCCTTAGCCCAGATAATATAGATTTCAACATTAATCACAAAAGAACATTTCAGTGCATAGTTACCGTACAATTCAATCCTTCTACCATACAATATCCCAATTAAATATAAGACATGGATTTACTGTCAAGTCTTATTTTATTTAATTATATGTATTTCGATTCCCAAATGCACAACTCTAAATAATGCAAATTAGAAACTCCTTTCTAATTTCATCCTGCCTTGGCCAAGGACTACTGAGTTGTCATTTATCGAATCACATAGGACATTCACATCTTTTACTAGACGTGATAGATTTTTTGTTGATCATTCACCTATCTCCATGTATAATTTATATTAACCCAATCATACCCTTTGATATACCCTAAAGGTCTTAAGGGACATGTCAAAGCATAACTCATCATACACAAGATACTATGATGATCTCAAGTCGAAGGATCACTTGTACTACTATCACTGTAGGAATTCCTATTGACAGGCGAGTAAAACTCCATTAGGTATTCCTTAGCGAGCCACGTTCAGTGAACTTATTCTCCAATAAGCACCTACATACTTGTTTTAGTGTCTCCACACAAATGATTATGAGATCAATCATCCTCTTCCTAAGAGCAAGCAACGTATGTACCAATCTATCCGGATTCACTAGTCTCCTTTTTAGTAATCCAACGATTAGGAACTATTTTAGTTTGTGAGCTATCTAGAATTTAGATCTCATTAGTATGATCACCGTTATGATTCTATTGCTCAAAACTATGGGTTTATCACATTTAATATTACAGCACTCTGTAGATAATATAAAATGTCTTTTAAGAAAATCAATTCTTTTATTAATAAATGAATAAGATTACAAAGTATATGGTACATCATATCAAATATGATTGGCTTGTGTGCATACTACTTTCAAAGAAGAGAGAAGTTGTACGCTAAATTTTTAAAATGTGAATTCTGGATAGAGCGAGTGCAATTTCTTGGACATGTGATCGACAAGGATGGGATATCGGTGGATCTGTCAAAGGTTGAAGCAGTGCTTAACTGGGATCAGCCGAAAACACCATCGGAAGTAAGGAGTTTCCTCGGATTGCCAAGTTACTACAGAAGATTCATTCAGGATTTTTCCAAAATCGCGACTCCGCTAACGAATTTGACTAGGAAGACGGTGAAGTTCGTTTGGACGGAGAAGTGTGAGGAAAGTTTTCAAGAATTAAAGAAGCGGTTAAGTACGGCGCTTGAGTTATCTCTACCGGATAGCACAGGAAATTTTGTGGTGTACAGTGATGCGTCGCATAAAGGACTAGGCTGTATACTTATGCAGAACGGTAAGGTCATTGCGTATGCGTCACGACAATTAAAAGACTATGAGAAGGGGTATCCTACCTATGATTTGGAATTGGCCTCGGTAGTGTTTGCTTTGAAGATATGGAGGCACTATCTTTACGGGGAGAAGTGTGAAATATATACAGACCACAAGAGTCTGAAATATATTTTTACACAAAAGGATCTAAACATGCGACAAAGAAGATGGGTGGAATTGATAAAGGATTACGACTGCAAAATTTTATACCATACGGGTAAAGCGAACGTTGTGGCCGACGCCTTAAGCAGAAAGGGTCGGGAGAAATTGTCTATGATTACCACTCAAGAGGAGCTAATTACAACAATGGCGAAACTAGAGTTGGAGGTAAAATTTCTGCAGGAGTGTGATGAAAAATTATTTCAATTGAGAATCGGTTCAACTTTGGTGGATTGAAGTGAAATTCAAAGTAGATAACAAAGGCGTATTGAGATTTGAGGGAAGAATTTGGGTTCCGCCAGTACAAGAGGTTAAGGAGGAAATTTTGAGCGAAGCTCATAATTCAAGATATTCGATTCATCCAGGAAGTACGCAGATGTACCAGGATCTCCGATAGCATTTCTGGTGGCCGAATATGAAGAGAGACGTTGCCGATTGTGTGGCCAAGTGTTTGACATGTCAGAAAGTTGAAGTAGAACATCAGAGGCCAAGTGGGCTATTACAACCGTTAGAAATCCCAGAATGGAAATGGGAGCACATCACCATGGATTTCGTAATAGGTCTTCCGACGACTCAGAAAGGTTTCGACGCAGTATGGGTTATCGTGGACCGACTGACAAAATTAGCACACTTCTTACCCATCAAGATCAGATTCAACTTGGATCAATTAGCGAAGTTTTATGTGAAGGAGATTGTTTCGAGGCACGGTGTTCCAATATCTATCGTCTCAGATAGGGATCCCCACTTCACATCAAATTTCTGGAAACGACTACAAGAATGCATGGGAACGCAGTTACATATGAGTATGACATATCATCCACCGACCGACGGACAGAGTGAAAGAACGATTCAAACATTAGAGGATATGTTGAGAGCTTGCATCATGGATTTCAAGGGAAATTGGGATGATCATCTACCGTTGGTGGAATTTGCTTACAATAACAGTTACCACGCAAGTATTGGCATGCTGCCTTATGAAGCGTTGTACGGCAAAAAGTGCAAAACTCCGTTATATTGGGATGAAGTTGGCGAACGTCAATTGCTAGGACCAGAACTGGAACAACAGACCGCATAAATCGTCAAAGTGATCAGGGCAAGATTGATAGCAGCTCAGGATAGACAGAAGAAATATGCTGATCAACATCGTAAAAATCGAGAGTTTGAGTCTGGTAGCTACGTTTTCTTGAAAGTATCTCCCTGGAAAGGGAAGATTCGTTTTGGTAAGAAGGGAAAACTGAGCCCGAGGTTCATTGGACCCTTTGAAGTGTTACGAAGAGTTGGAGAGGTCGCGTATGAGGTAGCTTTACCTCCGGCGTTAGAACACATACACAATGTTTTTCATGTCTCGGTGCTACGACCATACAAACCCGACTACAAGCATGTCATAGAGTATGAACCCCTACAAGTTGAAAAAGATTTATCTAACGAAGAAGAGCCTGTTCAGATAGTTGACAGGAAAGAGCAAGTGCTACGAAATAAAATTATACCTTCTGTTAAGGTGATCTGGAGGAACCACAACGCTGAAGAAGCTACGTGGGAACTCGAAGATCAGATGATGAGAAATTATCCACAGCTATTTGCTTAGTCTATGTGTAGCGATTATGGGGACAACAATCTTTGTAAGGGGGGGGGAGAATGTAACGGGACGAATTAATTGAGTCGTGATTTTGGGGACAAAATCCTTTTAAGGGGGGAAAGATGTGACGAACGAGATTTTTGTAATTTATTTTAAATATTTATTGAATTGAATAAATATTTTTCTATAATTTAATTATTGAATTAAATAATTAATTGATGAATTTGTGGTAAATTAATTTACTTATATGTGTTACATTAGTTAAATTGATGTGGAGAATTTTTATATTTAAAGTATGTGTTTAAGTGAGTTTATTTGATTAAATGCATTATTTAAATAAGCATAATATTATTTCTAATTAATTTAATAATTAATTAGAGATTTAATAATTTGTCATTATTAATAAAGGAGAATTTTATTTATGTGACTGTGTAATTTAATGTAGAATTATTCTATTTTATTTAGTTGATTTAAATGAGATTATTTAATTGATTAAACATGTGACATGAACTATATTATAAGCAAAATATTAAAATAAACTAGAAGGGAAGATAAAAGTACCAAACAAACAAGGCCTTATAGGAGGTTGGAGTCAGTTAACCATTATGGGATTAACTGACGTCCATGTATTGATCAGTTGATTCATACGCATTCCAATATCAGTTTTTTTTAAAAGAGCCAGAGAGAAAACTTGAGAGAAAATTTTGATTAAGAATGAGATTGGTGAATCAAATAAGCTTACTAGCAATCAAAATAAACAATCAAAGGTAATTTCCTAATCCCAAGCTTCAATTTATGTTTTAAACATTTCTCTCCATGAAAACCAAAATTTTGAGTTCTCTGTAACATAAATTGTTCACAATTGTTGACTATATGATTTTGTGTTGGTTAATATATGTTTTCTATCATCTATGCATGTTTTAAAACAATCAAAACGATGTAATTATGCCTTAATTGAATTTTCATATGTTAGAGAGTATGAAAAACTTGTATATGACTCTTATGTACAAATTGTATGCTTTAAATTGATTATTTAACTTAAGATTGATAGTTGGGTATGATTATACATGATTTAGTATACAATACAAAGTTCGAACGGACAGATTCAAAGTTATAACCAATCTTTAACATTGAAATTCATGAATTGTTTTGAAACTTTGCGAAATACCAAAAATAGTGAAGTTAAAAGTTTTAAAATTGTGTAATTATGTGATTTACATTGATAAAACCATGTTATAATTGTTATTAAACGTTTCTATAGAGTCCAGAAACTATGGGTAGTAATTTAATCGGTGAATTGTGAGAAATTTTGGCCAAATTTGGCATTTTTTGCGTTCTTCGCGAACTACAGGAATTGGGTTTCGAGTCCACCGCCCCGACGGTGGAATTACTCTAGGATTGCCGCCCCAGCGGTGTCACCGCCCCGGCGGTAGAAATGAACTAGTTTGGTCGCCCCAGTGATGACCTCGCCCTGCGCCCAAAATGAACTGCAATTGTCGCCCCGGCGGTAAGCTCGCCTTGGCGAGACTTTTGTGAAGAAACCCACTGCCCCGGCGGTGGAACAGAAAAAAAAAGAGTAAAAAGAAGAGAGTAAAAATTTTCTTCTTTCTTTGTGATCATGTTATATTATCGTAGACATATCTAAAGCTTAGACTAACATATTAATTGAAGTATTAAATGCAATTGGATGAGAATGAGTCTTGAAGTGTTTATAATAGTGTAACTAATTATTGTTACTGTTTTATAAACGGAATGAATAGGTTGATTAAGGAACGTGAATTTAATTTATAGTCTACGCACGAGGCAAGTATCTTATCCTTACTTTTTATATTTACGCAATTACCCTTGATCTATTATTTCGTTATAAGCAAGCTTCGTAATAATACCTCGATTTCAATTACGCAAGTTCCTGAACTTAATTCTCTTATCATATATGTTACATAATGCTATTACTTACTCGAGCAAGTTATTATTTCTGTTCCATTCAATTTAATGGATTCAATGAGACGTTTTAATTTCCTCTTTGTAATACTTCAGTTATACAGAACTTATCCAATTATACCTTTTGTGAGATTTAGTTTTTGATTCTCGAATTACACCTTTTGGACCTTGATTGACTAGCGAACCATTATTGATTCGACTAGTCCATAGTTGATGAGCGTTCTAAATTCTAAAAAACGTTATTGAAGTAAATCCAAACCAAACTTTCTTTGGTGCGGACTCAGATGTCAAACTGAGATGAACAACCCTTATACAGGGGACTGTATTTACGTATCAGCGTTAAGATGTTGTGCACATACATGGTACAAAAGGCTAACCCCCCTAAGTACAAGAAGTAAGGTCCATATAGTCTTACGACTGTTAAAGGTTTAAAGTATAAATACTTGACAACCTGGGACATAATTTGTGGTCTTAAGTCCCTCAGATGTTCTTTTGAATCTTATCTTATAATCTTGACTCAAAAGCTGAATCTTCGATTATTCAATATACGTTGATTATTTCACATGTTATTATTGTTGTTGTTGTACTTGCTGGACAATCATTGTTCACCCTTGCATAATAACATTGCAACTAAAGTTGAAAGAGTTGATGAGCCATCCACTAGTAAGGGCAAAGGAAAAGCAAATAAGTGATGAAGACTTGTTTTATTTGTTTAAATGATGTTTATGTAATAGACTTATGTTATGTTTCCGCATTGATGTTTTATTAAGGTTAGACGACCTGGGATTTATTTGTTAAAGATGTTGTAACCCTTCAATGGGAGATTTCTATTTTAATTAAGAGTTTTCATTTATATTTGAATGGGTAGTTAGATGTGATGTGATATATTTGGATAGTGAACACCAAATCCTGAGGAAACAAAGTACCCGGATTTGGGGGTGTCACAAACCTTCACCCCCTTGTCTTTTTGGTGCCATGTGGACGACTATTAAGCTTAAGCAACACACTACTCAAACTAACCCAACTAGATTGAAACCCCCTTGATAAATTGCTAATAAACCAAATGAAGGCTCTTTGAAGTAGTTAAACAAACACCTAATGTGCTCTTGTTGAAACCCGCCTTCAATACCTTCCCCCCAAACTCAGTTTCCATAAATTTTGTACTATGCGTTAGACAATTGAAGAATGGAAAATAATCCCAAACCAATTGAGCTAGTAGTAACTCAATGGAGTACGCAATTTAATAATATATGCAACGTAACAGTTTCCCACTTTAAATATCAAGGAGCCTACTATGCAATAATACTTGAAAAGCTAATTAAACAATCGTGCCCAAATGTTGGCTACCTTGCACTGTTTTGTCAGAAGGAATCCGTGTAAGATGAGATGGATGTAATGTGTATATGGGCTCCTTCAATTTGTTAAGAAACCCTAGCAAACGTTCACTTGGACAAAGCAAAACATGTGTATGAATGGAGAATAGAGAAATCTGAATTGAGGGAGGATTGGGGGAAATTCATGTATTCGTTGAATTTGGGGCAATTCGAGGATGGGTCTTGGTTTGGAGAGGGATCCGTGCAAGATTCGTGGTTAAATCCGACTAAGAGAAGAGGGAAATAAGGCTTGGTCGAGTTTGATTTGGATTTGGAATGTAAGAAATTTGCTTTGGGACGGTTTTTAAAAACTAAAATCTGACATCTTCGCCGGGGCGAGGAAGGTTAGCCTTGGGATCTCGCTGGGGCAAAGATTTGCAGAGAAGTCTGAGCTGAGGCACACGCTGGAGTCGTTGGGGCGAAAATAGGCAGAGGACTTCTCGTCGGGGCAAAGGTCTCCATCTTATTTCTCTCGTCGGGGCGAAGTTCTCTGTTTCTGAAAATTGAATTTTTTTCTTCTCTTCAATTATTGTAATCCCAAAGCCTTTTCCATGTTCCAAGCAAAATAGCATGGATTAGCACAAATAATAGAGACTGAAAAAACACTTAAAATTCTAAAACAAATGAACTACTAATTATACTAAATATACGCAAAAAATATTGAACTAGACTAAACTACTAAAGCAATAAAATAACATGATTGGGTTGCCTCCCATCAAGCGCTTGGTTTATAGTCGTCAGCCTGACTTTTTCTGCGGTTTTAATGGGTCAGTATGGTCGACCAAAGTGAGATAAATTGAGGTTGCTTGTCGATCAACATCACCTCCCAAAAAATGTTTAAGTCTTTGACCATTGACCTTGAATGTGCGCTTTGTGTTCGGTTCTTCAACTTCGATTGCTCCGTAGGGAGCTACAGAAGTGACAACAAAAAGGACCTGACCATATAGACTTCAGCTTCCCGGGAAATAACCTCAATCTGGAGTTGAACAATAATACTGTCTGACCTGGTTCAAATTTCCGCTTAATTAACCGCTTGTTATGCCACCTCTTAACTTTTTCTTTGTACAACTTAGCGTTCTCATACGCTTGGTGACGTAATTCCTCCATCTCGTTCAGTTAAAGCAACCTTTTTTCGCCAGATGCTTGTAGATCAAAGTTCAACTTTTGAATGGCCTAATATGCATTATGTTCAAGCTCGACCGGTAAGTGATACGCTTTTCCATAAACCATTCTATATGGTGACATTCCAATGGGGTTCTTGTAAGCTGTTCGATATGCCCATAAAGCATCGTCTAACTTCATTGCCCAATCCTTATGAGATGGATTCACAACTTTTTCCAGAATTTGCTTAACTTCACGATTTGACACCTCCGCTTAGCCATTGGTTTGGGGATGATAGGTCATAACAATCATGTGTTTGACTCCATACTTAGCGAGCAATTTAGTGAAGTGCTTGTTGCAAAAATGGGTGCCCTCATCACTGATTATGGCCCTTAGTGTACCAATCGAGTAAAAATATTTTTTCGCAAGAACCGCAGAACCACCTTGGCATCATTTGTGGGTAATGCAACTGCTTTAACCCATTTTGAAATATAGTCCACTGCCAAAAGTATGTACTGATTGTTGAATGACAACGGAAATGGCCCCATAAAGTCAATGCCCCATACGTCAAAGAGTTCAACTTCAAGGATAGTATTGAGAGGCATTTCTTGACGTTTTAAAATGTTACCAACCCTCTGACATCGGTCGCACTTTAGAACAAAAAGGTGGGCATCCTTGAACAACGATGGCCAGAAAAACCCTGATTGTAGCACTTTCACCGTTGTTCTCTGTCCCCCATAGTGTCCCCCGTACTCTGAAGAATGGCACCGAGTCACTATGCTTCCCATCTCTTCATGTGGCACACAACGTCATATCATTTGATCCGCACAAGTTTTGAATAGAAATGGTTCATCCCAAAGGTACTGCTTGACATCATGGAGGAATTGTTTTCGTCGTTAAGAATTTAAATCAGGTTTGAGTACATTACTGACTAGGTAGTTCACGTAATCAGCATACCAAGACACTTCAGTGTTAATTGAGAAGAGTTGCTCATCCGAAAATAACTTATTGATCACCACATCATCCTTTTTCTGAATTTCTGAATTCTCTAACCTCAAAAGATGATCAGCCACCTGATTTTTCGTACCCTTTCTATCTCAGATTTCCAGGTCAAATTCTTACAAAAGAAGGACCCATCGAATTAACCTTGGTTTTACATCTTTCTTTGCAATCAAGTATTTAATGGTGGAATGATCAGTGTAGACAATTACGTTGGTTCCAATCAGATATGCTCGAAATTTATCAAAGGTAAACACTTCTGCAAGCAACTCCTTTTTTGTGGTGGTGCATCAGTAAGTGTCTTGCTTGAGTAGTAAATGGTATGAAAAATCTTATCCCTACGCTGCCCCAACACCGCTCCCACTATATAGTCACTCGCATCAGACATCAATTCAAATGGCAAAGTCCAATCAGGAGCAACTATGATCGGTGTTGTGACTAATTTCGTTTTCAGTACTTTGAAGGCATCTATGCACGATAGATCAATTTTGAATGGAACATCCTTCTCAAGGAGTGCATATAAAGGTTTTGAAATTTTAGAAAAGTTCTTGATGAATCGTCGGTAAAATCCCTCATTTCCGAGAAAACTTCTTATTCCTTTTACAGATGTAGGAGGCGATACCATTTCAATAGCTTCAATCTTTGCTTTATCTACCTTTAAGCCAGCTGCGGACACTTTGTGACCCAATATAATCCCTTCTTGCACCATAAAGTGGCACTTTTCCCAGTTAAGCACTAAATTTGTTTCCACACATCGCGTTAGCACTAAGATCAAATTGTTAAGGCACAAATCAAAACTATCACTGAATATAGAAAAATCATCCATAAATACCTCCAAATTCTGCTCAACCATATCCGAGAAGATAGCCATCATGCATCGCTGAAATGTGGCTGGTGCATTGCAAAGGCCAAAAGACATTCTCCGGAATGCAACGTTCCATACGAGCATGTAAAAGTCGCTTTTTCTTAGTCCTCCGGAGCTATTACAATTTGGTTATATCCCAAATACCCGTCAAGTAGGCAATAAAATTTGTGTCCCTCTAATCTATCCAATATTTGATCAATGAAGGGCAAGGGAAAGTGATCCGTTCGAGTAACTTTGTTCAACTTGCGGTAATCCATGCACACTCTCCAACCTGTAACTGTTCTTGTAGGAATGAGTTCATTATTTTCGTTTTCAACCATTGTCATTCCCCCTTTCTTCGGCACACACTGTACAGGACTTACCCGAGAACTATTTGAAATCGGATAGATAATACCGGCGCCTAACCACTTGATGATTTCCTTCTTTACTACTTCCTTCAGGATCGGATATAACCTTCTTTGTTACTCAATAACCGGTTTTGTTCCTTCCTCAAGTAAAATTTTATGCATGCAGAACGATGGGCTAATTCCTTTAATATCTGCTATTATCCACCCAATTGTTGTTTTGTACTCATGTAAAACCCTTAATAGCTTTTCTTCTTGAGACTCGTTCAAGTGAGCTGAAACAATAACTGGTAGTGTGTCAGAATTTCCCAAGTAGGCATACCTTAAATGAGAGGGAAGAGGTTTGAGTTCGAGCACAGGCGGTTCCTCCAATGATGTTTTGAACCTCTTTTCTCCTCCTTTAGGCCGGTCAAGAGTATCAAATTGCTTGTTGAATTTCTGAGAGACCGGTAATGCATCTAATACCTTGACGTAATCCCAATCTTCGAAGTCATCAAAAGTGTCTATACCAACTAGGGCAGCTTCTAGTGGATCTTCTAAATAACTTGCGTCGGTCCTTTCATTCACTATTTCGTCCATCAGGTATATCCGTAGGCATTCCTCGCCTTCTTTAGGGAATTTCATTAATTTGAACACATTGAAGGTGACTTCCTGATCTTGAACTCTCATTGTCAATTCACCTTTTTGTACATCTATCAGAGTTCTCCCTGTCGCTAAGAACAGACAACCTAATCTAATCGGGATTTCCTTATCCTCTTCGTAATCCAAAATGATAAAGTCAGCCGGGAAGATAAACTAATCGACTTTAACCAAAATGTCTTCCACAATACCCCTCGGGTATGTCACTGACCTGTCTGCTAATTGCAAGCTGATATTCGTTAGTTTTGTGGGAAAGCTATTGTTATGCAATCCAAAATTAACCTCACTTTCACTCTACGAATTCAAAGAATGAGCACAGTAGTAAGTAGGGATCGATCCCACAGAGAATTGCTATTGTTTTAAATTTATTCTAATGTTTCTAACTAAAAACAGTAATTAAAAGTTGGGGGGTTTTGAATAAATTATATCTAACTAAGAAAAACAGAATTAAATTAATAAAGATTATCAAATATGTAAAAGTTTCGGTTCTTCAGTTCAGCTTCACCAATTTATAGTAATAGAATAATCAAGTTAATATTATTTCTTCCTTCAATGAAATTAACAACCCTAGATGATTAGCAATCGCTCAATTATCCGAAATTCTCCTTAGGTTTTAAATATAATGTGACAATCGCCCTAACTAGACTCTAACTGTTATATAAACCAGAACTATTAGTCTAATTTAATATGACAGAAGCATTAAAATTAGAGAATTAGGTTGTTCCAAGCAACAATCACACTATCAGGGATTACTTAACTTGCCTTCTGATAATCTTAATAATACCCAAAAGCTTGTCCATAATCAAATATTACTAAGTATTGCATGTGATCAGATATAATATCGTTTGCTTAATATCATACCTTAATCTAGCAGATGATAACAATTCACCAATTTAATTCTGTAAAAACCAAATTAGTAAATTGAATAATATATATGAAATTGAACCGGATTATCAGAATAAATTTCATGCACAAAGGAATCAATAATATAACTCAATTATTATATTAACTGTAAATATGATTCCACATCCCTTCAGAACTGAATAAAAGAACTAAGCTAGCATGATGATAAATAAAGTATAATCTAAGATTAAAAAAATGGATGTTGAATTGTGTTCAACTGATTACAAGTGATAGGTATTTATAGATTAACCCTAGAATAATTCTAATCCAACTCTACTTTGGAAGTCTTCATTTTGTAGATATGGTAAGATTCTAAATCCGTGTCAATCTCTGAAGTCCAGCTTTAAGTAACTTCCTTATCAAATCAAGATTCAATTTCCAAATCCAAGTCTTCCTCAGTTTCCTTCTCTAGTTCGGCATCAGTTCCCATATTAAACTGCAACTCAGATCCCATATCAGACTCTACTTCCCACACTCAGAGATACTTTCCATGTAAGCGCATAATTCCATCTACAAATCCTCATACAAGTCGAACTCTATCATCCCAGCAACTCAAATCCTATTCAGAATAGGAATCCTGCATAACGACCACAATCGTAGAGTAACACTCTTTTAGTAATCGTAGTGTAAAGAAACGTAGAGTGAAATTCTGCACCATAGAGTTCTCTCGTAATCGTAGAGTAGACTTGAGACAATCGTCGAGTAAGCAGCACCATCGTAGAGTAACTCTCATCAGACGTAGAGCTAAAAACCAAACGAACGTAGAGCTGTCAAATTGTCATTCTAACACTACGAACGTAGAGCTTTCATCCAACGGTCGTAGAGTATTCTGCAAAACAACATAAAAATCATCATTATAACTCATATTTGCTGAATCACATAAAACTCTTCCAAACATCTATAAATACATTAATTCAGCTCATATAACAAATAACATGCAACTAAACTAAGGATAAAGGAATAAAAATAATCGAATATTATGAACCTATCAAATTCCCCCGCACTTATCTTTTTACATGTCCTCGTGTAAATAGAATGCACATCACACTCAAAACTTATCAAAATCTCTATCCAACTAAACTATTAAAGGTTTCAAACTCAATTTCATCAGCAGTAAATACCCATACTCATCACAGAAACCTGACCAACACCTCATCAACCAATTCTCAACAACCTTATTATTCCCCATAAAACATCATCCAAATCAGAATACCCACACAAATATCTATTATATGATCAACACAAATACCCAGCTTAGCTATCATGGAACAACAACTGTACACACTGACTCGTAACTCAAAACCTAATTATCCTGCAATTCTTTTCAACCATCAGAACCTGTAATTTTTATTTTCCTATGTGAATGCATTTTATGCTCCATTTCACCATTCACATTTTTTCCTTTTTAAGTGAGTGCATTTTATGCTCCATCTCACTTTTTTTTCCAGCGAGTGCGTTTTACGCTCCCTCTCACTCTTGTGTTTATGGGTGAGTGCGTTTTACGCTCCATCTCTACCCACCATAAGACATCTGCACATTTTTTTTCTCATTCTGCAATTTTTCACAATTTCCTCATTTTTTTCTTCCACAAGGTTCTGTAAACAATATAAATAGTTAAACCAATATTAAGTCATAAAATCAGTGCACAAAGTATAATTCCACAAGTAACTCAGTCAAATAATCATGTATCTCATACTCAAGTATTCATGCAAAGTAATTCCAATTCAAAATCAGCTCATGGATCCTAACTAAGTCACCATCATTCATTAGTTAACAAGGCAAATCAAATTCTGTAAATAAGCATCAATACTCACTCTACGATTTTAACCTTTAAAAATTTAGCTGGAAAATTTTGAAATTTTTTCTCATTTAACACAGATATTCCACATATTAGCATATTCTAAGCATAAAAATACTAAACCTGAACCTCTCCCCCACACTCAAACCTTACATTGTCCTCAATGTAAGATAATCATGCAAAGAAGAAAGTAACTAACTAACATGCAACTAAAAATAAAAAGTAAAGGGATAAAAAATCAAATTTGATATCATGGGTTGCCTCCCACGTAGTTGCCCTTGTTTAATGTCATTGGCTCGACATCTTTCCTCTCTCAATCTGTATCCTCATAAACAGGATCCATCAAATCCAATAACTCCAGTTGTGCCTCATAGCCATCATAAAAGGGTTTCAACCTGTGTCCATTAACTTTAAAAGTTTTTCTTGTTCTTAGATTGTGAATATCAACTGCACCGTAAGGAAAAACATTAGTAATCACAAAAGGACCTTCTCATCTAGAGCGTAATTTGCCTGCAAACAACTTCAGCCTTGAATTGAAAAGGAGAACTCTTTGTCCAATAGTGAAAGTCTTCCTTAAGATTTGTTTATCATGAAAGGCTTTAGTCTTTTCCTTGTAAATTCTAAAGCTTTCATATGATTCATTCCTCGACTCCTCAAGCTCTTACAACTGTAGCTTCCTATACTCCTCAGCTTCATCCATCTTCATGTTACAGTGCTTCAAGTTCCACAGGTAAGTGACAAGGCTTACCAAACGCCAACCGATAAGGTGACATACCTATAGGTGTCTTATATGTAGTTCTTTAGGCCCAAAGTGTATCTTCTAATCTCAGGCTCCAATCTTTCCTATTTGGGTTAACTATTTTTTCCAAAATTGACTTGACTTCCCTGTTAGATACTTCATCTTGGCAATTACTTTGAGGATGATAGGATGTAGAGACTCTATGTATCACATTATACTTTTTAAACAATGCTGCTAACATCCTATTGCAGAAGTGAGTTCCTCTGTCACCAATAATGGCTCTTGAAATTCCAAACCTGTTAAAGATGTTAGATTTGAAAAAATCTGCAACAACTTTAGAGTCATCAGTCCTGGTGGTTTTGGCTTCCACCCATTTTGAAACATAATCAACAGCCAAAAGAATATAAACATTGCCAAAAGAAACAGGAAAGGGACCCATAAAATCAATACCCCATACATCAAAGATTTCAACAATTAGAATAGGAGTTTGTGGCATTTGATTTCTTTGTGAGATGTTACCTGTCTTTTGACAATTTGCACATGTCTTATAGAACATATAAAAATCTTTAAAAATGGTATGTGAACAGTTTTTTTTGTCCAATTTGCACATGTCTAAAACTATGTGAACAGTTTTTTTTGTCCAAAATGACCTCCACAAGCATATGAATGACAAAAAGATAAAATGAAATGAAATTCACTATTGGGAACACATCTTCTAACTACCTAATCAGCATAGAATTTCCACAGATGTGGATCATCGCAGACATAATACTTTGCATCACTCCTAAGCTTATCTTTCTGATGTCTAGAGAACTTGCTAGGAACATATGAACTTGCTAAGTGATTTAAAATGTCAGCATACCAGGGCCTTTCCTCAGTGATTGTAAATAAGTGCTCATCTAAAAAAGAATCATGTAATGGGAGTATCACCTCATCCCTCATCAGTCTGCTCAAGTGATCTGCAACTTGGTTTTCTGCTCCTTTCTTGTCTTTAATCTCCAAGTCAAATTCTTGTAGCAGCAAAATCCATCTTATAATTCTTGGCTTTGAGTCCTTCTTAGTCAAGAGATACCAGAGAGCAACATGATCAGAATAAACTACTACTTTAGTTCCCAATAAATAAGATCTAAATTTATCTAAAGCAAAAATAACTAATAAGAGTTGTTTTCTCAGTCGTAGAGTAGTTTATTTGAGCAGCATTAAGAGTCCTGGAAACATAGTAAATGGCATGGACAACTTTATTCACTCTTTGGCCCAAAATAGCTCCCACTGCATAGGTGCTTGCATCACATATGATCTCAAATGGTAGTTTCTAGTTTGGTGGTTGGATCACAGGTGCAGAGGTCAACAGTTTCTTCAGCTTTTTAAAAGCCTCCTTGCACTCTTCAGTAAACTGGAACTCCACATCTTTCTACAGCAACTTACACAAAGGCAAAGCTATTTTGGAGAAGTCCTTGATAAACCTCCTGTAGAAACCTGCATGTCCAAGAAAAGAATGAATCTCCTACACTTTTGCAGGGCAAGGTAATGCAGCAATAATTTCCACTTTGGCCTAATCAACTTCTAAACCTTTAGAGGAAACAACATAGCCAAGTACTATCCCGTGCTCTACCATAAAGTGACATTTTTTCCAATTTAGAACAAGATTAGTTTCTAAGCATCTATTAAGCACTTTAGTTAAATTATCAAGACAGGCATCCAAAGAATCACCATAAATTCTGAAGTCATCCATAAAAACTTCAATACAACTTTCTAAAAGATCAGAAAATAAGCTTACCATGCATCTTTGGAAGGTACCTGGGGCATTACAAAGTCCAAATGACATTCTTCTATAGGCAAATATACCAAAAAGACATGTGAAGGTGGTTTTGTCTTGATTTTTTGGGGCTATCATAATTTGGTTATAACCTGAAAATCCATCTAGAAAACAATAGTAAGTGTGACCAGCCAATCTTTCTAACATTTGATTAATAAAAGGGAGAAGGAAATGATCTTTTCTAGTAACTGCATTTAACTTCCTATAATTAATACACACTCTCCAGCCTATATGCATTCTTGTTGGCACCAACTCATTTTTGTCATTCTGGACAACTGTGATTCCAGATTTCTTTGGAACTACCTGGATTGGGCTCACCCATTGGCTATCTAAAATTGGATATATAATACCTGGATCAAGCAATTTCAGTACTTTTTTCTTTACTACATCCATCATAGGTTGGTTCAGTCTTCTTTAGGCTTCTCTGGTAGGCTTGGCTCGTTCTTCTAACAAAATCCTATGCATACACACAACAGGACTGATGCCTTTTATATCTGCAATGGTCCAACCAAAGACTGTTACATGATCCCTAAGGATTCTCAGCAGTTTGTCTTCCTATACTTTGGTTAAATTGTTGGCAATAATCACTGGTAGCGTGTCATATTTTCCCAAGTAAGCATATTTCAAATGGGTTGGCAATGGTTTGAGGTCTAATGTAGGGGCTTGCATAACAGAAGGTAGCAATTTTTGATGAGAAACAGACAATTGAATTGAATGAACTGCATACTTATATGAGAATTGTGGTAATGAATGTAAAGCAGCTATAGTCTCTTTTAATTCCTGAGCTTGTTCCATTTCTTCTTCTTTGTCTAACTCCAAACTATTGGTAATTGCAATCTCCAAGTTGTCCCTTAGCACTTGATTGAAAGAATCTTGTACTAGAAAATTAACAATATCAATAGCGTAAACTTGGTTGATATCACTAGGGTACCTCATTGCTTTATATATGTTTAATTGGATCTTTTCTCCATCAAACTCCATAGTCAAGGTCCCATTATGTACATCAATCATGGTCCTGCCAGTCTTCAAAAATGGCCTCCCTAATAAGATGTGGGCAGGGTTGGGAGATGAATCATCCTCCATGTTCATAATGTAAAAGTGTGTAGGAAAAATTAGCTCATTCACCTGCACTAAAACATCTTCAATCACCCCTTCAAGGTAAGTGTTAGTCCTATCAGCAAGTTAAATAATAACACCAGTCTGTTTTAAAGGACCTAGATTTAAGGAAGCAAATATAGATAATGGCATGACATTAATTGAGGCTCCTAAATCTAGCATAGTTTTTTCAAACCTGGTGTTACGTATCCTGCATGGGATGGTGAACATGCCTGGATCCTTGCATTTAGGGGGCATTTTCCTTTGAAGCACTACTGATACATTTTCTCCAACAAGGACTCTTTCATCATCTTTCAATTTTCTTTTATTAGTGCACAACTCCAAAAATTTAGCATATCTTGGCACCTGTTTGATTGCATCTAACAAAGGTATATTGACTTCCACCTTCCTGAGGTCTCAAGGATCTCTTTTTCTTGCTCATCCTTCCTTGAAGTCCTATGATTTCTAGGTGGAAAAGGTAAAACATTAGTCTTAACTGAAATAGTAGGGTTAGGAATTAACTTAAGTGGTTTAGTCTCCTTATTCTTCTCTTTTTCAGACTCAACAGTGGCTTTAGGCACTTTTAGCTCTTTCCTACTCCTTAATGTAATGACACTTGCATTCTCCCTTGGATTCACAACTGTTTGAGAGGGAAGTTTTCCTGAGCCTTGAGAGTCCAATCCCCCAGCTGTGGTAGCCAGCTAACCCATTTGGTTCCTAAGGTCATTGATGGAAGTTCTAGTCTCTTAGTGGAACTGCTATTGTTAAGTCATAAAAGCTTTAAACATGTCCTCTAATGATGTTCCAGGGTTGGCAGGTGCTGTTTGTCTAGGTTGGTACTGTTATGGAGCTAGTTAGAAGCCTTGTTGTCTATTGGGCAAAACAGGTGGTGCAGGTGGTCTATTGCCTCCATAATTGAGATTAGGATGATCCCTCTATCCTGAATTGTATGTGTTTGAAAAGGGATCATATCTTCTTTGAGGTTGTGTCTGATAGTTCCCCATTGTATTGGCTTGTTGCATAGTCTCATCATCTTGAAATATTGGGCATAAATCAGTGGTATGGCTAGATAATAAACAGATCCCATAAGCTTTTGTTGTTGGCATATTCCCTGTAGTCAATTGTTTAACAATAGCAGTAAATTCAGAAATTTGCTAATCATAATTACATGTGCTCACATCATTTACTCTTGTTGGTGCATGATTCATCCTAGTACCATACTGTTGAGAGTTTGCAGCCATGTTTGCAATTAGGTTTTTAGCAGCTTCTAGTGTCTTGTCAACTAAGGCTCCTCCACTTGCTGCATCAATCATGCTTCTGTCCACGGGCAACAATCTCTCATAAAAGTATTGGATTAGATGTTGATCATCAATCCGGTGAGGTGGACAACTAGAACACAACTTTTTAAATCTTTCCCAATACTCATACAAAGTTTCTCCATTGAACTACCTGATGCCACATATCTCCTTCCTGATGTTAGCCACTCTTGAAGCAGGAAAGTACTTTTCCAAGAATAGCTTCTTCATGTCATTCCAGGTTTGGATTGATCCTGAAGGTAGGTAGTACAACCAGTCCTTTGCTAAGTCTGTTAGTGATAATGAAAAAGCTCTAAGCTTTATCTGTTCTTCAGTCGCTCCTTGTGGTTTCATGGTGGAGCATACCACATGAAACTCCTTCGAATGCTTATATGGATCTTCACCTGTAAGACTACGAAAAGTAGGCAAAAGGTGAATTAGTCCTGATTTAAGTTCAAAAGAAGCATTCAAAGTAGGATACTCAATACACAAAGGTTGTTGATTGAGATTAGGAGTAGCTAGTTCTTTTAAAGTCCTGTTATTATTAGGATCAGCCATCTCCTCTTCTTCTTCTTCTAAATCAGTAGATGAATTGTTTGATAGCAATTCAATTGCTATGTTGACACCAGGTGATGGAATAAAGGCTATTTCTGGATCTGCTGTAATGACCGCGAATTTTCGGATAAATTAAATGAATTATAGATTTATTATTCATGGTGTGAATTATGTGAACCAATTTGTGTATGGTGGAATAGTTGAGAATAGATATTTAATTAAATTAAAGGGAGTCTCAATAATAGAATTATTCAATTAATGGACTACCCTAAGTTATTTAATATCTAGTACTTGATAAATAAGTAATTATTAAATATTCAATTACTTTGAATATAGTAAATTAATTAATATCACTAATTAATGAGAATAATGTGGAATACGATTAATAATATTTAATAGTCCAGATAGTAAATAAATACTAATTGACTAGTTTAATTAATTAACCAAGCCAAATAATTAATTGATCATGGACTTGGATAATTAATATGCTAACCATTTAAACTAGCCCAACTAGTTGTAAGTTTAATCCAAACTAGTATCTGGTATTTTGCCAACCGGGTTAGTAAGCCAAGTGGGTTAGCCCATACCAGGTTACTGGTATAGTGGGATAAGTTTATTCAAAAAAATGAAATCCCAGAGCGTGCGCCGAGCTAGGCCAATAGCCTACCTCCCTACCTTGCGTGCAAGGGTTATCAGCCAATCTCAGAGGGCATGGCTCGAGGATGGGGCGGACAAGCTTTCCACCTACTTCTTTTAAAGTAACGGATATTATCGTTGCGTCTGGAGTTTGCAATCGGAGTAATAACCAACTACCGGTCAACAATTTGGCTATAAATAAGAACCCCGACTTCTCCTTCAGAACTGCTGAGTTTGTAAATTTTACTTGAAGAGGGATATTGAGAGCTTGAGAAGGAAGGGCGATCTGAAGGGGAGAGTTGATGCGCGAATGATTTCTGACTTCGTTGTTTACTACGGAAAGAAGAGCAGGCCTGTATCTAAGTCTAGAAGGTAAGCATTTTCTCCGTTACAGTAAGCATGGTTTGCGAATACTCTGTATCATGCTTGGGATTAATTACTCCAATTAGGCGTTTAATACTTATCATTGAGGGTAATAAGTGGCTAATTCTAAGTTATACATACTTGGTAAAATAAATTAATCTTTCAATTCGAAGAAAACTGCTGAAAAGAATTAGGGAAGACGACACTGAACCAGAGTGCCGCAGCGCCAGTTTGGCCTAAGCAAGCGACGCCGCAGCACCATAAACGAAGGTCGGGACGGCGCAGCGTCAGTTTGGCGCCACAGCCCCAGGAATGAGGGACATGACGCCGTTGTTTTGGCGCTGCAAGTCCAAGACCATGTCTGTGGGCTGACTGGTTCAGTTCAGGATTCTGATCGGTTCGGGTCAGGTCATTTTGCGTAAAGATTTGTGTAATTTAAATATTAATAATTTTAATTTCTAAAAATAATGAATAATTAATTGTTATTTAATTAATAACAAATAATGATTAAAGATGAGTAAAGTTAATAAAATTAATTGTTTATTATTTAATTAATAATAAATAAGGATGAATAATTAGTTATTATTAAATAATGACTAAAGACAAATACACAAATGAATTAACTATTTATTATAAATAAGGAGAATTAATTATTATTTAATTACTATTAGATAATAATTAAACAAACGAGGTTAATAGTGGAATTATTTATTATTGGATTAATTTTGAATAATAAATAAACATAGTTAGTTATTATTTATTTAATAACTAAAGACAGTTAATTGATTACTATTTAATTAATACTAAATAATAATTAAATGAAGATAGAGTTAATAATAAAAAGAATTTAGATGGCACATTAATTTAAACAATTATAATAAATTGTTTAAAGGTTTAATCAAGTGTTTAGCGCGTAAGAAAATGCTATTAATCAGATAAATCATTAACCTAAGTTTCATGGATGTCTTATAAAATTAATGATAGTTTATTAAATTATGTGTGCTATATAGTTGACTCATTTGCCAAATAAATAGTGTAAGTAAGCGTATCCATAGACAATTATACGCAGTGCTAATTGATAGACCAACGTTTTTAATGTTAGGTCCATTGAAGAGAGTCGTATAAAGCTAGATTATTTGTAGCTGAGCAAACAGACAAGTTCCATTGACTTCTAATAACTTGTGCAAATATATTATTGTTGTGCAAGTATTAGTGATAGCAAGTTTCCTATCCTTACTCATATTTATTAAGCAAGCTTCTTAATCCTACTCAAATTATATTCGAGCAGGATATTATTGTATTGCAAGTTATTTATTTAAGCTTGAACTTTATTTCCTAGCATGCTTTAAGTGGTTTAATTATTCTACAATTATTCCACATCTATTTTATTAACACTCGTACTTGATGCACTTGAGTTTGTATAGTCTTGGACTTGTCCATTATATAAAGTTCTATAACTCATGAACTGTTCAGATTGAGTCTGAACCCTTGTTCGGTCAGACAATTGCATGAAATTTTATAAAGGTTATCCAGGCCAATGGCCTACCTCCCTACCTTGCGTGCAAGGGTTATCAGCCAATCTCAGAGGGCATGGCTCGAGGATGGGGCGGACAAGCTTTCCACCTACTTCTTTTTAACTAACGGATACTACCATTGCGTCTGGAGTTTGCAATTGGAGTAATAACCAACTACCGATCAACAAATTGGCTATACATAAGAACCCCGACTTCTCCTTCAGAACTGCTGAGTTTGTAAATTTTACTAAAAAAGGGATATTGAGAGCGTGAGAAGGAAGGGCGATCTGAACGGGAGAGTTGACACACGAATGATTTCTGACTTCGTTGTTACTACGGAAAGAAGAGAAGGACTGTATCTAAGTCTAGAAGGTAAGCATTTTCTTCGTTACAGTAAAGCATGGTTTGCGAATACTCTGTATCATGCTTGGGATTAATTACTCCAATTAGGCGTTTAATACTTTTCATTGAGGGTAATAAGTTGCTAATTCTGAGTTATACATACTTGGTAAAATGAATTAATCTTTCAATTCATAGAAAACTGCTGAAAAGAATTAGGAAAGACGACACTGAACTAGAGCGCCGCATCTCCAGTTTGGCCTAAGCAAGCGGCGTCGCAGCGCCATAAAGGAAGGTCGGGCTGCCGCAGCGTCAGTTTGGCGCCGCAGTGCCAGGAATGAGGGACATGACGCCGCAGCGTCGGTCTTGCTGTGTTGTTTTGGCACTGCAGTGCCAAGGCCATGTCTGTGGGCTGACTGGTTCAGTTCAGGGTTCTGATCGATTCGGGTCGGGTCGTTTTGCGTAACGGGTTGTGTAATTTAAATATTAATAATTTTAATTTCTGAAAATAATGAATAATTAATTGTTATTTAATTAATAACAAATAATGAGTAAAGATGAGTAAAGTTAATAAAATTAATTGTTTATTATTTAATTAACAATAAATAAGGATGAATAATTAGTTATTATTAAATAATGACTAAAGACAAATACACAAATGAATTAACTATTTATTATAAATAAGGCGAATTAATTATTATTTAATTACTATTAGATAATACTTAAACAAACGAGGTTAATAGTGGAATTATTTATTATTGGATTAATTTTGAATAATAAATAAACATAGTTAGTTATTATTTATTTAATAACTAAAGACAGTTAATTGATTACTATTTAATTAATACTAAATAATAATTAAATAAAGATAGAGTTAATAATAAAAAGAATTTAGATGGCACATTAATTTAAACAATTATAATAAATTATTTAAAGGTTTAATCAAGTGTTTAGCGCGTAATAAAATGCTATTAATCAGATAAATCATTAACCTAAGGTTCATGGATGTCTTATAAAATTAATGATAGTTTATTAAATTATGTGTGCTATGTGGTTGACTCATTTGCCAAATAAATAGCGTAAGTAAGCGTATCCATATATAATTATACGCAGTGCTAATTGATAGACCAATGTTATTAATGTTAGGTCTATTGAAGAGAGTCCCATAAAGCTAGATTATTTGTAGCTCAGCAAACAGGCAAGTTCACTTGACTTCTAATAACTTGTGCAAATATATTATTGTTGTGCAAGTATTAGTGATAGCAAGTTTCCTATCCTTACTCATATTTATTGAGCAAGCACCTTAATCCTACTCAAATTATATTCGAGCAGGATATTATTGTATTGCAAGTTATTTATTTAAGCTTGAACTTTATTTCCGAGCATGCTTTAAGTGGTTTAATTATTCTACAATTATTCCACATCGATTTTATTAACACTCGTACTTGATGCACTTGAGTTTGTATAGTCTTGGACTTGTCCATTATATAAAGTTCTATAACTCATGAACTGTTCAGATTGAGTCTGTACCCTTGTTCGGTCAGACAATTGCATGAAATTTTATAAAGGCTATCCAGGCCAATTGATGGTATGGATTCTTAGACTGAAGTGAACACCCCTTTTTATTATAGGGGAGCACCCCACATATCTAAATGTAGGATACAAGAACAAAAATTAAATGTTATGCATACACATAGTGTACTAGAGGCTGATCCCCTCGAGTACGTATTTTTGAGCCAGTAACCAAAGGATCAATTAGCTATTAATTCTATTGGAAGCATATTGTTCATGGTCTATGTTGACTATCGTTTATTTTAAAAAGCAATTATTATTCTGCTTTCGTTATTCTCATCGTTGAATCATTTCCAGATATCTCTTTCATTCATGATATATATCATTTCTTGCTGTTATTTAAACTTGCTGAGCAAACTAGTTACTCACCCTTGTTATATCATGAACCTTATTGCAGTTAAGCCCGAGACCTCAGGCAAAGACAAGGGCAAGGAAAAGATGAAGTATTAGTCTCATAGTGATTGTATTTTGTTTCAAGCATAGTTAATTATCTGCTATTGTTATTTAAACCCTAAGTACTGTACTAGGGTATATTTGTATTCTTGTATTAAGGTTTTCGTATCTTGGGATTAGTAACACCTTTTGAATGAATGATATACGTTTATTTTATTCCGCAATTAGTTAGTGTATGTTTTTTAAAGGTGAATGTTCATCTTGGATCGTGATGACCGAATCCGGGTGTTTGAGACCCGAATTTGGGGGCGTCACAGGTTGGTATCAAAGTTGTAGGTTATAAACGTTAGGATTGCGAAACCTAGGTTATGACCTTAGTATTAAACTCGTATTGAGTGCTTTAGGAGATAAATCAGGGAGATTTATCATATTTAGTATTTTGATGAATTGGAAAATTCATCGAGTCGAGTAGTACCCAATGAAATATAATTTCATTCCTTCAATGAATATATTTTATTGTTGTACTAATGTTAGTTTTGTGTGTTTGTAAGATGGCTGTCGTAGGAGAGACTAGTAGAGTTCGGGAGGAGGAGGGATTCACTGACATACCCGTTGTTACGGAGCAGCTAATGGGATATGCACCCGTTGCCCCAGTAGTACCATTGGGTGGGTTCGGGCCAGAGGAGGACTACTTGATGGATTTGGTAGAGCCGGTTATGGGCGAAGTGTTGAGTTTCGGCAGTCAGGACAGGGATGATGAGTCGGAGGAGGACCCGGCTAATATAGAGATAGGTGGAGTTGCTGAAGAGGTACCCGAGGAGTGATCTCCGGTGTTCCACACATTTTAGGATGACTTGCTCGAAGACTATGTCGAGCGCATAAGAGAGCAGGAGCAGACTATCGAGTAGCAGAATGCTCGTATTGCACACTTAAAGGAGGAGAATTCTGTCCATCAAGAGATGGAAGAGTAGTATAAGGCAGAGGCGTACTCACTACACTTCCAGATAGTTAAGCTGAAGGCTTAGATTTAGCAGTTAGAGGATGCTACACCCCAGTTGAACCCCACAGTGCAACAGCTGATGTTGCAAAACAATCAACTGAGGCAAGCATTAGAGCAGTCAGATATCAGAGAAGTGGAGCTGTAGTCAGTTCTACAGGTCGTCAGGGCTGAGCAAGACTTGGAGCAGGCAGACAGGATTCGGGTGCAGGAATTTTGGATTCGCGCCACCACAAGGGTTGATGTGCTAGAGGGAGAGGTTCGAGATGAATCCGCCAGGATCGATACCCTAGAGTATGCCATATATACGGCACTGGCCAGACTGTAGGACCAGGTTAGAAGATACCCTCCGGAGGAGGGCAGTAGTTGGCACAAGATCAGACGTCGAGTGATTGATCGGTTAGCTCGATAGGCACTCCGTCGGGCAGTTTGCCGTAGCAGGCGTTGACTTATTGGTTTAGTACCCTTGTGTTTACCTAGTCATTGTAGTGAGCCATAACAGATTTATGTTGAAAATTCAGGTGCTTTGTCATATGCGTAGGATGGTAGTAAACCCCAACTTTTGTTCTGGTAAAGGGGACAGGTAGTAGTAAATCCTCACCTTTTACTTAATAAAGGATAGTTAACAGTAGGCAGTTTATGCCATTGAGCATTTATAGTAGTATGCCAAATGTTGAGTCAGTCTGTATTAAAACATTGGTATATGAATATAAATGCAGTTGTTTCCTTTTAAATCAAATGTGTTTGATAGATGCTTTTATTATTGAATGTTGACTTAATCGGCATAGTGCGAAAAGCGTAGCATAATAAGCGAAAGTCTAAGATTTGCTCTTTAGCAGATCATAATGCTGCCTAGAGTTAGACCCCGCAATCAACGTGTCGCCGAGTCAGAAAGTGAGGTTGGGGATCAACCTGACGCAATGAGAATTTTTGTTGAACTCCTACTCGAGGCTATACAGACTAGACCCCCACCAGCAGCAGCATAACCGGCACCCCAGCCAGCGCATCACTTGGCCAACTTTAAAGATTTCAAACTGGTTGAACCACCTGAGTTCAAGGGAACTCTCGACCCAATAGAATCACAAACTTGGATCGAAGAGATGGAGAAGGTATTCGAGGTCGCGCGAGTGGCCGAGGACCAGAAAATCGAATTTGCCACCTTCTTGATGAAGGGCGAAGCAAATTATTGGTGGAAAGCTAATAAGGGACGAGCAGGCGATTGAGTCATTCCATGGGACAAATTTAAAGAGCTATTCTTCGAGAATTACTTCCTGGAGAATACGTAACAGGATATGGAGGTTAAGTTTCTGGAACTGAAGCAGGGTGGCATGACGGTCACAGAGTATGCGACGAAATTTAACGAGTTGGCCTGATTCGCTCCACATCAGGTGGACACGGAGGCCAGGAAGGTAATAAGGTTCGAGCTGGGAATGAAGCCATGGGTGCAGAAAATCGTCACTGTGTTCAAGATTAAGAATTTCTCTGAACTGTTGGAAAGGGCTATCATTGCGGAAGGAGGCAATGAAGCCATAACACGATTTAAACAGGAAAAGAAGGCCGGTCAGGAAGGGCCAAAAGGGGGAAGCAGCGGAGGCAGTAACCCCAATAAGCATAAATGGATGGAGAGCCAATCCTCTAGAGGCAACAAGTCCTGGGGAGAGGACAAGTTAAGTGGGAAGTGCAACAGCTATGGAAAGAACCACTCAGGGGAGTGTATGAAAGGGAGAAGCATTTGTTATCACTGCGGACAACCAGGGCACATGGCTCCTCAGTGTCCGAATAAGTAGAAAGGAGGGTTTTTTTCGTGTGGAGCCCCAAACCACCAGATCAAGGAATGCCCGAAGAGAAAGGGCGATGCAGCTAGCGGCAACCGCAACAACAACAACAACCACAACAACAAGCTGAGCGTTGGAGGGCCAGCCAGTCAAGCTAACAGACAAATGGTTCGCACGTTCAACATGCCCATCAAGGATGCGGTGGAGTCTAAGGACGTAGTGTCAGGTATCATCCTAATCAATAAAATAGATTCATATGTGTTATTTGATTCAGGTGCTACCCGCTCTTTTATTTCTGAAGAATTTGCTAGAAGGTTAGACTTACCTCGAGAAGGGTTAGAACACCCTATGAACGTAGAAGTAGCGAACAAAGAAATTATTCCCGTAGAATACATTCATAGGAATTATTGCGTAAAATTGCAAGGATTTGAGCTCAACGTGGAGTTGATACCAAATTGTTTAGGGGAGTTTAACGTAATCCTTGGGATGGATTGGTTATCAAGTCATGGAGCAGTCATCGACTGTAAGAAGAAGTGTGTACACCTATTGACTCCAAATAAGTCAAAGGTGGTATTCTATGGTAGTAAATCGCCAAGATAATCTTGTTATTTGACGATGATGCAAGCAAGAAAGTTGCTTAGAAAGGGTTGCATAGGTTATTTGGCTCACGTGGTTGATATTCGACGAGTCGAGGATAAACTGAGTCAGATACCTGTCGTAAGGGAATTCGCTGATGTCTTCCCAGATGAAATTCCCGGACTGCCGCCAGATAGAGAGATAAAATTTGTAATCGATTTGGTACTAGGAACGGCACCGATATCCAAGCCGCCTTACCGAATAGCACCAGTAGAGATGAAGGAACTAATGGTTCAACTGCAGGAACTATTAGATAAAGGTTATATTAGAACGAGCGTGTCACCGTGGGGAGCGCCAGTTCTGTTCGTAAAAAAGAAGGATGGTTGGATGAGGCTTTGTATCGACTATCACGAGTTGAACAAAGTTGCAATTAAGAATAGGTATCCGCTGCCCAGGATTGACGATCTGTTTGATCAACTCAAGGGAGCGAGATACTTTTCAAAGATTGATTTGAGAACGGGTTATTATCAACTGGAGCTGAGGCAGCAAGATATCCCAAAAACTGCATTCAGAACTCGTTATGGGCATTTCGAGTTTCTGGTAATGTCATTTGGATTGACGAATGCACTAGCGGCATTTATGGATATGATGAACAGGGTGTTCAAGCAGTACTTGGACAAGTTCGTAGTCGTATTCATCGATGACATCCTAGTGTATTCGGAGACAAAGGAGGAGCAAACAGAACATTTAAGGATTGTATTAGAGGCTCTCAGAAGAGAGAAACTGCACGCGAAGTTTTCTAAGTGTGAGTTCTGGTTGCAGAGAGTGCAGTTTTTAGGGCACATCATTGACAAAGATGGTGTTTCGGTGGACCCAGCAAAGGTGGAAGCCGTTATCAATTGGGAGCAGTCGAAGACGCCAACAGAGGTTCGAAGTTTCTTGGGATTAGCGGGATACTATCGAAGATTCATCCAGGATTTTTCAAAGATAGCATCGCTATTGACCAATCTTACCAGAAAAGCAGTTAAGTTCGTTTGGACGGAGAAATGCGAAGGAAGTTTTATGGAGCTGAAAAAAAGACTTAGTCAAGCACCAGTGTTGGATTTACCGGACAACACTAGAGGTTTTGTAGTGTATAGCGATGTGTCCCACAAAGGTCTTGGCTGTGTCTTGTTAAAGTACTATGCACACAAGCCAATCATATTTGATATGATATAGCATATACTTTGTAATCTTATTCATTTATTAATAAAAGAATTGATTTTCTTAAAAGACATTTTATATTATCTACATAGTGCTATTATATTAAATGTAATAAACCCATAGTTTTGAGCAATGCTTTTAGAATCATGATGGTGATCATGCTAATGAGATCTAAATTCTAGATAGCTCACAAACTAAAATTGCTCCTAATCGTTGGATTACTAAAAAGGGGATTAGTGAATCCGGATAGATTAGTACATACGTTGCTTGCTCTTAAGAAGAGGATGATTGATCTCATAATCATTTGTGTGGAGACACTAAAGCAAGTATGTAGGTGCTTATTGGAGAATAAGTTCACTGAACGTGACTCGCTAAGGAATACCTAATGGAGTTTTACTCACCTGTCAATAGAAATTCCTATAGTGATAGTAGTACAAGTGATCCTTGGACTTGAGATCATCATAGTATCTTGTGTATGACGAGTTATACTTTGACATGTCCCTTAAGACGTTTGGGGTATATCAAAGGGTATGATTGGGTGTAATAAGTTGTACATGGAGATAGGTGAATGATCAACAAAGAATCTACCACGTCTAGTAAAAGATGTGAATGTCCTATGTGATTCGATAAATGACAACTCAGTAGTCCTTGGCCAAGGCAGAATGAAATTAGAAAGGAGTTTCTAATTTGTATTATTTAGAGTTGTGCATTTGGGATTCGAAATACATATAATTAAATAAAATAAGACTTGACAGTAAATCCATGTCTTATATTTAATTGGGACATTGTATGATAGAATGATAGAATTGTACGGTAACTATGCAGTGAAAGGTTCTTTTGTGATTAATGTTGAAATCTATATTATATAGAAAGTCGTTGATCGCTAAGGGGGCTTACCCTTATTGTAGAATAAATATTATTTATTTAAATGAATTAAATAGTTTAATTTATTTATTTAAATAAGATTAGAATTGTTCTAATTGATTTATTCACAACCGGTTTAATATGGAGAACCTAAAGGGTCACACCGCAAAAGAAAAATATTTATTTAAGAAGTAAATGGCATAATTGTAATAATAAGTTAAGTGTATTTAATTTAGTCTATGGAGATAGAATAAATTAAATAGCTTAATATTTATTATTTAATATTTTAAAAATATTAAATATAAATTAATAAGAGGAACCTTATTATTATTATTACTATTACTATTATTTAATTTCTAATAGGGATTGAGAATTAATTAATAGAAGTACTCTCACATGAATTCCTAATTAGATTAGGAGTTTAATTTAATCAAAGGAGTTTAATTAGAGTAGAAACCCTAATCCTAAATAGTTTAGGGAAGGGTTTTCCTATATCTATAAATAAGAGAAGTCCTATCATAGATTAGGGTTACACACTCTTGCATAAGAATTGTGGAGAGTACTTACAATTTCTATAGAAATAGAAACTAGGGTTTTGCCAACACCCATCTTCTTGAACAAGTATTATTCCTTGGTGGATCTACTCTGGAGGCCAAACACTTGGGTGGCTAACATTGATCAAAGGAAGGAATTTAATCGGTGGAATTCAAGGAGAACACGAAGGAATTGGAGGTGAACTTGTACCTGAGGAAGCTAGAATTCTACAAGGGTATAATTCTTATTCTCCATCTCTTTCGTTTAATTAATAATTGTGCATAAAGAAAGATCATGGTGATGGTTTGTATAAAATTTTAAAATCTGATTTTATCGCGCTTCCGCTTTATTTATGTAATTTGATTGCATGTTCGCTTTATACAAACCTTATAGTGGTATCAAGAGCCAAACTTTATGTGAATTATTAATTGTTTTGATTCTGTATATACATTGATATGTGTTTAGAACAATTTAATTGGGCATAATTGTTTGTGTAAATTTATTTTATTTTATTTTTATTTTTGTAAATTAAAATAAAGGAGTTTATTTTGATTTAGAATTTGATTAAAAATAAAGGAGTTTATTTTTTATTCAAAATTGGATAAATTAAAATAAAAGAGTTTATTTTGATTTGGAATATGATTAAAATAAAGAAGTTTATTTTAATTGAAATTGGATTTCATGATAACTAATTAGAGTTGGAATTGGATTCCATGATAACTAATTGGAGTTGAAATTTGATTTTATACTAACTAATATTGCCCATTAAATTATATCAATGCATATATGGAAAGGTTTTATTATTCATGGGATGAAGGTTATTTATTGATACATATAGAGATATGTATGATAATAAATAGGGATTGATTATGGACTATTGACCAATGTGTGATTGGATTTATTTTAGTGGATGCTTGAATGTATGAGTTTTTATAAATGGGGTCTGCGTACCTCGTCTTCTCTAATTTTTTCTTAATGTAAATTCTATCTCCCTCCTATGTACTTCCCCTTGACTGCTGATCAAGGTTTCTATTTATTGTAAATAGTTTTTGTAATAGGACTAGTTAGAATTAATTTTGAAGAATTGGCGACAAAGGAGCAAGGAGCGCTTGAAGACCCGTTTGTAATGGAGCCTGGGTTTAAATGTAATAGTTATATTTAAATTTAATTCTTGCACCCTAGGTTTGACCTTTTGGTTCACTTGGTGGCTCTAGTGAACCAAACTAGAATAAAAGTCTATAATCAATCCGGGTAGAATATAGTATTCTATATGTGCATGCTTACTATATATATATATATATATTATCCAACATGCTTAGCATGTAAAATAATATGACGCGTATTTTATATATATATATGTGCATGCGCGCTAAACAAGATGAGACAAATAATAATTACAAACCCCTCAAAGAAATTATATTAAGTTCTAAGCGTTCAAAGATATTTGAAATATCGAACGTCGCCTTCAAGCATGGTAAAGCGATAGAGTATTAAATATTTAATATGAGTTTGTTGTGTCACACAAGGCAAGTATTAAATATTTAAGATGTCGTTTTATCACATTTGATGCTTATAAATAGACTGAACAATGCTGTTTTGTTGTGTCACACAAGGACAGTGTTTTTCTTTTGAATATATGGAAGTGCTAGGTTGGACTTAACTTAAATAATTTTGATTCGGATGTGTCACACTTGATCAAAATAATCTAAGAAGCAAAATACAAGGAATTACATAGTGATGTAATTGATAATAGTTATCTACCTATTTATTTATATATAGTTTGTTGTGTCACACAACGCTATATACATTTGCAATGAGATCCTTATTCTCACTAGCAAATCTTTAACTAGATTTGCCGAACTATACATATTGAGGGTAATATAGTTTGATGAAAAAGTGAGAGATACCAATTTAAAATAAAGACCTAATTTATTTTGGTAATTAATTAAATGAATGTATGATAAAATGTTGTTAAATTACAAATTCATTTAATAGAATTTTATAATGTCTAATTCACTATCACTGCGTAGCATATTAGATGCTAATTAACCGGACCGTATTACACGGACTAGTTAAGGAATCTGAGAATAGTTCTCAAGGCTGAAAAGCTATCGTATATCCTTAATATGCCTATCCCTGTAATAGTTGCAGACAATGCCTCTGAGGAAGAGATTGCTACTTTTAGAAAGTGGCAAGATGATGCATAGTTGGCTCAATGCATCATGCTCGCATCCATGAGTAACGAGCTTCAGCTTCAGCATGAAACTATGGATGCTCTTACTGTACTCCTGCACCTTCAAGGAGTTGAATGGTGAGGAAAGTAGGACTGCTAGATATTAGATATCTAAGGAGCTCTTCCAATCTAGAATTACCGATGGCACTATAGTATAGACAAATGTCCTAAAAATGATCAATCTGATTAAACAATTGGGACAACTGGGTTTTGTATTGGATGAAGAGTTGATCCAAGATTTGATCTTGCAATCACTCCCGGACTCTTTCTCACAATTTATTGTGAATTTTTCACGTGAACAAGCTATATGTCAACCTGCATGAGTTGCCTAAACACGTTGAAAACTGTAAAGAGTCACTTTCTAACCAAGAAAGACTAAGTCTTACTGGTAGATGATTCTTCCAGGAAGCGGAAGAGGGCCAAAGGATCTTCTTAAAAGAAGAACAATTCAAAGAAGGTATAAGGAAACGCAATAACTAAGGACACTAAGAACAAAACTGATGCAGATAGCAAAGGAGTTTGCTTCCACTACAATAAGCCTGGACATTGGAAAGGAAACTGTAAGGAGCATCTTGTAGAGGCTAACCAAAAAAAACTTAGTGAAGCTTCGGTTACAGATATAGGTTTGTTCATCATTGAAATAAATCTTTCTGTAAGTCAAGGTTCTACTTGGGTATTGGATACCGGCTATAGTTCTCACGTATGCAATCCAATACAGAGACTAAGTAGAAGTAGAAAGCTAAACAAAGAGTAAGTAATCTTACGTGCGGAGAATGGAGTAATGGTTGCTACATTAGCCGTAGGAACTTATAGTTTAGCGTTGCCTACGGGCAAGTCTGTTAAGTTAATAAGTTGTTATTATGTTCCAGTTCTCTTAAGAAACATTATTACTTCCGTTGTTGGACAAGAAGGTTCTGGTATTATATTTAAGAAAAATTGTTGTTCTATTTATAATGATAATGTTTTGTTTTGAAACTGGAAGATCATTTGATGGGCTTTGTAAACTTGACTTACATGAAAAATAATTTTACAAATTGAACAAACTAGTAAAAGAAAAGGAGATGATCATTCAAAGAGTTGAATATATGTATTTGATGAAATACAAGTCTGAATCATTTGAAAGGTTCAAAGAATTCAGAAGTGGAACAAATTGACAAAGTATTAAGATTCTTTTATCAGATCGAGGAAGGAATACTTGTGCAATGAGTTTCTAGATCATCACAAAATGGTATTTTTCTCATAATGGACGTTTCATGATATGCAATAATTGATTGGTGTATCTAAAAAGAAAATTGTACCATGTAGAACATGGTGCGGTCCATAATAATTTTTACCGACATTCTAGTATCCTTCTGGGGTTATGCCCTAGAAACGGCTGCATATCTACAAAATAAGGTAACCTCAAAATTCGGCCCCAAGACTCTATAAAAGTTATGGATAGCGAGGATTCCTAGTCTTAAGTATGTTAAGATAAGGGGTTATCCAACTTATGTGAAAAGGTTTCAAAAGATAAATTTGGGACAAAATTTGACAAGTGCAGAGTTGTGGGATATCCTAAAGAAAGTTTAGGGCATTATTACTGTAATCCTATATGCTGCCTTCTTGGATAAAGATGTTTATCATTGAAGGAGCTAGTGGGAGGGTAATAGATCTTGAAGGAGTTCAAGAACCACAAAGTACTACAAGTCAAACTGAGGAACTTTGTAGATAGACCTATTGTACCACAACCGAATCATAAATCTGGAAGAGTACCGAAGATACCTAGGAGGTATGGATTCATCATAGAGGATGATGATGAGGTATGCATCATAGAGGATGATGATCCAGTTATATACGATGAGGCTATGAGTAGAAGACACTCAGAGAAATGACAGATGGCCATGAAATTCGAAATGGACTCCATATGTGAGAACCAAGTATAGACTCTGGTTACTCCACCGAAAGACATAGTGTCTAGAGGGTGTAAATGGGTTTTTAAAGAGAAAGACTAGGGCAAATGGCAAGGTAGAGACCTATAAGACCATACCTGTTTAAAAGGTTTCAAATAAAGTCAAGGAGTTGACTGTAATAAAACCTTATTACCGAGTAATGCTCAAGTCCATTTGGATTTTGCTTGTGATTGCAACTTATTACAAAATCTGGCAAAATGGATGTGGAGACGTCCTTCCTCAATGAAGACTTGAGGAGAATGTATGTATGATACAGCCAGAGGAATTTGTTTCAAAGGTTGAAGCAAATCGTGTTTTAAGCTACAATGATCCATTTATGGATTGAAGCAAGCTTCTCAAAGATGGAACGTTTATTTTGATGAGACAATCAAAATAGTTTCATTTTATCAAAAAGGAGAATGAACCTAGTGTGTACAAAAGGGTCAATGGGAGCACTGTGACATTCCTAGTATTATATGTTGATATATTACTGATAAGGAATGACACACCAATGCTACAATCAGTAAAGATAAAATTATCTAAACATTCCTCCATAAATAACTTGGTAGGAGCATCCTATAAATTGGGGATATAAATCTATATAGATAGATTTAAAAGGATGTTCGGCTTGACCCAATGAACGTATATTGATTCGATGCTAAAGGCGTTTAGCATGACAAACTCCAAGAGAGGTCTCATGATGATGAGCCATGGAGTGAATCTCTATAAAATTCTCTCCAATTTAAAGAGAGATCGCATGAGTTACTATCACGTATGCAATGAATATACAAGGCCTGATATTGATCAGTCATATTCTGGAGAAGATCACTATAAGACAGTGATAAACATCTTAAGTACTTAACCGGTATTGAAGATGTGATCATGATTCATGGTAGGTCTGAATTAAAACTAGAGGGCTAAACAGACTAAAGTTTTTCAGACTAACCAAGACGATAACCAATCCACTTTAGGGTAAATTGTTACCTTGAATGGTGGTGCAGTGAATTGGAAAGATTCTAAAAGAGCAAAGAGTTGCTGATTTAGTGACAAAGACAAAGTATATAGCTGTAAGTGAAGCTGCGAGTTGATTGTTTGGATGAAAAGTTCATCATAGAACTAGGAATAGTTCCTAAGTCTCATCTTGGATTCAAACATGTGTTGGGGCACTTTCATTTTATTAGAGGAATCATTGAAAGAAGAAAAGTCACTATAGAGATAGTGGACTCTCAAGAACAACATTGCATATCCATTTACTGAAGCTTTATCCAAACGGCAGGATGATCGTAACTTAGAGAAGAAGGGTATTAGATACCATGACGATTAGCTTTAGTGCAAGTGGGAGATTGAAAGTAGTATGCACATAAGCCAATCATATTTGATATGATGTAGCATATACTTTGTAATCTTATTCGGTTATTAAAGGTATTTTATATTATCTACATAGTGTTGTTATATTAAATGTGATAGTTTTGAGCATAGTTTTTAGCAATGCTTTTAGAATCATGATGGTGATCATGCTAATGAGATCTAAATTCTAGATAGCTCACAAACTAAAATCGTTCCTAATCGTTGGATTACTAAAAAGGGGATTAATGAATCCGGATAGATTAGTACATACGTTGCTTGCTCTTAAGAAGAGGATGATTGATCTCATAATCATTTGTGTGGAGATACTAAAGCAAGTATGTAGGTGCTTATTGGAGAATAAGTTCACTGAACGTGGCTGGCTAAGGAATACCTAATGGAGTTTTACTCGCCTGTCAATAGAAATTCCTATAGTGATAGTAGTACAAGTGATCCTTAGACTTGAGATCATCATAACATCTTGTGTATGATGAGTTATACTTTGACATGTCCCTTAAGACCTTTAGGGTATAACAAAGGGTATGATTGGGTATAATAAGTTGCACATGGAGATAGGTGAATGATCAACAAAGAATCTACCACGTCTAGTAAAAGATGTGAATGTCCTATGTGATTCGATAAATGACAACTCAGTAGTCCTTGGCCAAGGCAGAATGAAATTAGAAAAGATCGAGTTTCTAATTTACATTATTTAGAGTTGTGCATTAGAGAATCGAAATACATATAAGTAAATAAAATAAGACTTGACAGTAATTCCATGTCTTATATTTAATGGGGACATTGTATGGTAGAAGGATTAAATTGTACGGTAACTATGCACTGAAATGTTCTTTTATGATTAATGTTGAAATCTATATTATCTGGAAAGTCGTTGATCGCTAAGGGGGCTTACCCTTATTATAGAATAAATATTATTTATTTAAATGAATTAAATAGTTTAATTTATTTATTTAAATAAGATTATAATTGTTCTAATTGATTTATTCACAACCGGTTTAATATGGAGAACCTAAAGGGTCACACCGCAAAAGAAAAATATTTATTTAAGAAGTAAATGACATAATTGTAATAATAAGTTAAGTGTATTTAATTTAGTCTATGGAGATAGAATAAATTAAATAGCTTAATATTTATTATTTAATATTTTAGAAATATTAAATATAAATTAATAAGAGGAGTCTTATTATTATTATTACTATTACTATTATTTAATTCCTAATATGGATTGAGAATTAATTAATAGAAGTACTCTCACATGAATTCCTAATTGGATTAGGAGTTTAATTTAATTAAAGGAGTTTAATTAGAATAGAAACCCTAATCCTAAATAGTTTAGGGAAGGGTTTTCCTATATCTATAAATAAGAGAAGTCTTATCATAGATTAGGGTTACACACTCTTGTATAAGAATTGTGGAGAGTACTTACAATTTCTATAAAGATAGAAACTAGGGTTTTGCCAACACCCATCTTCTTGAACAAATATTATTCCTGGGTGGATCTCCTCTGGAGGCCAAACACTTGGGTGGCTAACGTTGATCAAAGGAAGGAATTTAAACGGTGGAATTCAAGGAGAACGCGAAGGAATTGGAGGTGAACTTGTACCTGAGGAAGCTAGAATTCTACAAGGGTATAATTCGTATTCTCCATCTCTTTCGTTTAATTAATAATTGTGCATAAAGAAAGATCATGGTGATGGTTTATATAAAATTTTAAAATCTGATTTTATCGCGCTTCTGCTTTATTTATGTAATTTGATTGCATGTTCGCTTTATACAAACCTTACAAAATATTTATTTAAGAAGTAAATGGCATAATTGTAATAATAAGTTAAGTGTATTTAATTTAATCTATGGAGATAGAATAAATTAAATAGCTTAATATTTATTATTTAATATTTTGGAAATATTAAATATGAATTAATAAGAGGGGTCTTATTATTACTATTACTATTACTATTATTTAATTTCTAATAGGGATTGGAAATTAATTAATAGAAGTACTCTCTCGTGAATTCCTAATTGGATTAGGAGCATAGTTAATTAAAGGAGTTTAATTATAATAGAAACCCTAATCCTAAATAGTTTAGGGAAGGGTTATTCCTACATCTATAAATAAGAGGAGTCTTATCATAGATTAGGTTTACACACTCTTGCATTAGATTGTGGAGAGTACTTATAATTTCTATAGAGATAGAAACTAGGGTTTTGCCAACACCCATCTTCTTGAATAACTATTCTTCCTTGGTTGATCACCTCTAGAGGCTAAACACTTGGGTGGCTAACGTTGATCAAGCAAAGGAATTTAGTCAGTGGAATTCAAGGAGAACGCGAAGGAATTGGAGGTGAACTTGTACCCGAGGAAGCACGGTTCTACGAGGGTATAATTTTTATCTCTATCTCTTTCGTTTATATCGTTAATTGAGCACATAGATTGATCATGGTGATGGTTTGTATAAAATTTTAAAATTCGATTTTATCGCGCTTCCGCTTTATTTATGTAATTTGATTGCATGTTCGCGTCATATACAAACCTAACATGTTGATGCAGCACGGCAAGGTCATTGCATACGCATCACGTCAGCTGAAGGACTATGAGAAGGGTTACCCGACTCATGACCTGGAGTTGGCCGCGGTAGTTTTCGCCTTGAAGATTTGGAGGCACTACCTATACGGAGAGAAGTGCGAGATATATACGGATTACAAAAGTCTTAAATATATTTTCACCTAGAAGGAGCTGAACATGAGGCAGCGTCGATGGTTAGAATTGATCAAGGATTATGACTGTGAGATTCTGTACCATTCAGGCAAAGCAAATATAGTGGCCGATGCCTTAAGCAGACAAGGCAGAGAAACTGTTGAAGCTAACCACTCAGGAAGAGTTGGTAAGGAATTTTGAACAACTCGAATTGGAGATCAAGTATCTGAGGAAGTCAGATGAGAAATTATGTTCAGTAACAACGAGTTCGACCTTATTAGAGAAAATAAGGGAGGCTCAGGAGAAGGATGAAGAATGCGATGGTATAAGGAAGTGAATTTCTGAAGGGAAAGGGCTCAAGTATAAGATTGATAGCACAGAGCTGCTAAGATTCGAAGGGAGGATTTGGGTACCATTGAACCCGGAGTTAAGAGAAGAGATTATCTAAGAAGCTCACAGTACGAGGTACTTAGTACATCCCGGTAGCACGAAGATGTATCACGATTTGCGGCCATACTTTTGGTGGCCTAATATGAAGAGGGAGGTAGCAGAATGCGTCAGCAGATGTCTGACATGCCAACGAGTTAAAGCAAAACACCGGACTGCTGCAACCATTAGAGATTCCAGAGTGGAAGTGGGTGCACATCACCATGGATTTTGTGGTGGGTTTGCCACTGACACAAAAGGGTTTAGACGTCATCTGGGTAATCGTGGATCGTCTGACCAAGTCTGCTCATTTTCTACCGATCAGGATACGGTACAATCTAGAGCAATTAGCGAATCTCTATGTGAATGAGATAGTGTCGCGACATGGAGTGCCGATATCAATTGTATCCGACAGAGATTCGCGCTTCACATCAAATTTCTAGAGGAGTCTACAGGAAAGAATGGGATCGCAGTTGAAGTTGAGTACAACGTATCATCCTCAAACTGATGTCCAGAGCAAGCGAACGATTCAGACTTTGGAGGATATGCTTCGAGCCGTCGTGATGGACTTAAGGGGCAGTTGGGATGACCATTTGCCACTAGTGGAGTTTGCTTAAAACAATATGTTGGTTCCTGGAGACACAATATGGATCTAGAAGGGGGGTTGAATAGATCCTTTAAAAACTTTTTTCTTTTGTTGATAAAGTATAACAGTTATGAAGAAAAGAATCAATTCATGCACAGCGGAATAATCATTAATCACCCTTTCATAGATTCAAGCTCATTCACAGATCAATTTACAAGTCTATAATATGATTGATATCAGATATAGCAATTCATAGATCATAAAGTAAATGACAGAGGATAAATGACACAGGAGATTTTAAGTGGTTCGGAGACGTAATAACTCCTACTCCACTCTTCTACTATAACAAGTAGGAATCCACTAAATGTTTTAGTCACAAAGACAAGGATTCTACGCCCTCCTCAAGTCCAACAGACAAGAGTTGTTTTTAGCCACAAAGGCAAGGATCCTATGACCTCCTCAACCCCTGCAGACACGGATCCTCTGACCCATCTTGTGTCTCGCAGACTTGAGTTGTTTTTAGTCCCTCGGACAAGGATCCAATGACCCTCTTCAAGTCCAGCAGACTTGGGAACCCAGTTCACAAAGAACCCTTCAAGGCCAGCAGCCTTGGAACCTATAGACTAAAGCCAGCAGCCTTAGAATCTCTTGTACCCTTTGGTACTCAGCAAGTCCAGCAGACTTGACTTTGTTTAGTCACTTAAGACAAGGACACCCCGCCCTCTTTGGTGTGTTGATTGCTTATTGAGTTGTGCTGCCAAGATGAACTTTGATCTCCTTCATTTTCAGGTACTTGGCAGCTGTTGATGATCTTCTTCTGGATGCTGCTTATAATGATCGTTGAAACCCTTTTTTCTTCTGCTAGATAGCAGATGCAGATGATCACTTTCTTTGAACACTGGTTGACTTGTCCAAGTCACTTCTTCATCTATTCAGTACATAGTGTTCCTTGCTTGATCATAGAGTTGTCCATTCTAGATTCGGTTACTCTAGATCTTGGCTTCTTGGTCATTCGACTCTTAGCTCGTATGCCAGCCCTTTGGCATACCTCTTTGTTGTAGTGAAGCTTCTAGCTGATTATATATTTAGTGTTCTTGCTCTCTTGTTTACTGCATACCAACGCACACTCATATTCGAGTGTTGTTCTTTCTTTTGTAGTTCTCTATTTTCTTTCCGTTGGAAGCTTGTCGTTGATATCTTCCCGTTGCACTTCTTTCTGTTGGAGACTAACTTTCTGCAGATTTGTTTATTGTACCACTGAGCATTTTGCTTCCCTAAGTATGCTAGTGATGGCTGAGTCAGCATCCATTAGCTGGTACCAATGTGGTGGAGTCACATGCGTTGTCTGTTGACTGCTGCAGATATGACTATTTGTGCTCCACTTAACTTATTTAAATATTACACTCTTGCTTAGCCGCTCATCTTGGAATAGCAACCCTGAGTGCTTAATATCTTTAGTCCAGCTGGCACTGTCTTTACTTGCTCTACGATCATCTTAGGTGCAGCCTTAATCTTAGATCGTAGAGTGAACTGCTTGTTCGACGACTGTTGCCTTTGTTCGTAGAGTTTACTGCTAACTTCAGTTGTGACCTCGTGCTCTCTTGCAATTCGTAGAGTGGCTGTCTGCATTTGCATTGTGCTCATATGTGTTTCTCACTATATTGTAGTCTATGTTTCCTCGTACTCTGTGATCTCTATTTAGCTTTTCGTTCCAGAACATAGCATTTCATGATCTTCGTTGAGCTATTGCTGCATTGTGCTTATCATAGAGGACTGCTCTATGTCGTTTTAGTTGTTGGCTTTGCTGCTGTGTCATAGAGGACTGCTTTATGATCTACTTGTTTGCTGTGGCCACTTTGGTGTAGATGATTGCTCTACTCAATCTTCAAACATTCTTCCTTTTGTCATAGAGTGCTGCTCTATGTTATTTTCGCTTTGTTTTGCTGAGACTGTTTGAGTGCTTCCATTTGTTTTTAGACCCAGCTCTGCGATCACTTGATCTTACTGAACTTTCATGCTCTATGACCTTTGTCTTTGATGCAGGTCTAGAGCCTAGATGGATCGTAGAGTGATTACTTGTCCTTGTCCTTTGATCTCTGTCATGGCATGAGGCTTTAGTTGTGTTCAGAGATCTTGCTATGTCTGATGGCTCATGCTCAGCTTGCTTGGAAGTCTTGAAGATTGCCACCTTATCTTTTGAGTGCTTCAGCAGTGACTGCTCTACGTTGTTTCTTAATTTCAGACTATCCATAGGAGTCGTAGAGTGGCTGTCTTGGACTGACTTTACGCTCCCACGTTAGCTCACTATTTTCTTCTTTGTATTGCATACTCTACGATTCTGAGTGAGCTCCTTGTTCTGTTGAGTCACGCTCTACGATTGTCTTGCAAGCTCTGCGTTGACATATGTAGCCCTACGATGCTCAGTTAGTGCTGCCGAGTAAGCTCTACGATCTGCCGAGCCTGTTGCTGTTCTTGCCTGGCAGACTCTACGATCTTGGATTTTAGCACTGTAATGCCGAGGCAACTCTACGTCCAGTCGAGGCAGCTCTACGTCCTGCCGAGAGTGTTCTACATCCGGCCGAGGTAGCTCTACGTCCTGCCGAGAGTGTTCTACGTCCTGTCGAGCTTTACTCTATATTTTCCCAGCAAACCCTGTGATGGCTTTCTTGGCTCTACAATGTTGACTCACTTCTCTACGATCCTTCACTTAGTCGGTGCAATGTTCTACGTTCAGTCTTTAGCCCTTGTCTGTCATTACAGTGTATAAGATCAACCTAACAAGTTTGATCTTCTTCTATTCTATTCTAAGTCCTTTTACATCACATTCAATTTAAGGACTTTTACAAAGCCTATTTTTACAACCATGCTCTGATCAGACAGAAATACATTTAGCTAAGATCAACCTAACATATTTGATCTTATAAGTCCTTGTACATATATTTCATTAAGGACTTTACAGGGCTTTAATAGAATAAATGTTCTTCTTATCATTTTGTCATCAATCGAATCATATATATAAACAGTTAGTGGTAATCACATGCAGATTTCTCCCCCTATGTTAATGAGTGTAATACTCGCATGCTGATTCCCAACAATCTCCCCCTATTTGATGATGACAAAACCACTGATAGCATAACATTCAGTTTGAGTAATTCATGCAAGAGTATGAGTGCAGATGTGACTTAAAATACAGTGAGTCACTGTATTACTAGATAGCATGAAGCAATGTGTTTTTAAGATAGATCAAACATTATAAGCAGTTAAAAACATCAAACCAAAAAAAAAAATTAAACAAACGCAGTTCACAAGTGATAATAGATAATCAAGGAGATCCTAGTTGTTAGTAGTTAACTCCTTCTTGCTGATTAGGGATCTACCTTCTTCTTGGCTCCCGTCATGTGACTGCTCCTTTCTCCTCTATCTCCTTCATTCTTCTTCTGATTCAAGCTCCCCCTTGCTTGATGCTGGGGGTCTTCTTCTCCTGGCTCCCTCTCAGTTGTTGGTGCTGGTGCTGAGTCTTCATGTTTGTCCTTCCTCTTCTTTTTCAGCTCCTTTCTAGCACTTGTCCTCTTCTTGTTCTTCTTATGCTTCTTCAGCTTATGCTTCATCTTTTTCTCCCCCTTTTTGTCATCAATCATTTGGGAGAGATGTTGGACGTGCGTAATGAGCTGCTCAACTAGGTAGGAGGTATTGCTAATTTCCATTCTCACTTCCTGCTGGCCAAACTCCATTTGTTAAGTGAGGGACTGGCTGAGGTTCTCTACTTTGGCTGACAGAATCTGGAGAGTGTGTGCATTCTGTTGTTGGTATTTCAGAGCCTCAGATTTCTTCTGCTCAATGGACTTGAGATATATCTGATCTCGTTGATGTAGCTTTAAAGACATGTCTGTAAATGAGGCTTGCAGCTTCTTGTAGAATTTATTATCTTCACCACCAGTCACTTCTTTTGCTGCTTTGGTAACTGAGGAGATGTTTGCAAGCAGTTCTTCTGAATTTTTCAACAACTCTTGATCAATTGAGAAATCTTCAAGGATTGAGGTAGTTGATTTGAATTTCTCACTCTTGTAGATGTTCTCAAGGGCAGTGACTATATTAAATGGCTCTTTATTTGATGAGGAGGGGATATCAGAGGGCATGTTGGCACTGGGTTGAGTTTGGGGGGACGCAGTCGTCGTAGAGTTAAAGGGTTCCTTGGTCATAGACTCTACGAACTATTTTGCATAGTTTTCCAATACATCGTATGGAATGTATACACCTTCACAATGGCGGTAGACTTTGAAGTGGGGGATGTCCTTGATTAGCTTCTTCGGATAAGATTGAACTCTTGGGAAGTTCTGGGAGATTAGCTTCAGATTTGGGAACTGAGAGTAGCACCAGCTGATGAAACATGTATCTTCAAACTCATGGCCTTCAACCAGGGCATCCACGAATAAAACCATGTTAATTGTTCGCTATAAGGATCATACAGAACTGTGGTGCGATCAAGCTCAATGTCTTGAAAATTGTTGAGAAGATCCTCTATTGTCATAGACACCACTTTAATTTCACCATCTCCATAGTCTATCCATCTAGTTGGCAACACAGCTTCAGGTTTGTCGGTTGCCTCCAGTACAATCCTTCTTCTCATTCGAGTGGTTGTTGGCTTGAAGTGGCTCTCTGATGCACTGCTGTTAGTATCAGAGTCCAGTTGTACTTCCTCATCATCCATTGGTTCTTTTCCTTTACCCACGGTGCCTTCTTTGATGTTCTTTTCTTCTAAATTTTCTTCTTCAACGGGCTCTTCAGTTGACTGATCATCATGGCTGGCTTCCATGTCTTCATTACCTTCATTTGAGTGGCTCTCTTCAACAGACATATATGTGTCCTCACTTTCTGCTATGCTCAAGATTTCATCCTTTCTAGCAGATTTATTAAAGGAACCTGCCGCTTTTTCTTGATCTCCTTCACCATCATCTTCTTCAAGATCAAGTGTCACAGGTGTAATTTCTTCTTTATTCTCATGGCCTGGGTGCTTCTTTATCTGCCTGAGTCTTGCACTTTGTCTTCTTGAGGGCTTAACCATTGATGCTTCGGATGCTTCTTCCTCTTCTGTAGATTCTTCTTTTGAGGAGGAAGAGTTCTTCCCTAGGGACACCTCAACTTTTACCTTCTTCTTGAGTGATTTTGAGCGAATGGGCTCAGGGGATGAAGATTCTTCAGACTGAGATGATTCATCCTTCAGTGCACTAGCTTTCCTCTTTCCTTTGCTGGTCTTTGCGGTTCCTCTGCTGCTGCTACCAGAAATTTTCAATCTCTTGTTTTCCAGTGGATTTTTCTTCCAGTTATCAAACAATGTTGGTGACATGACTTTGTTGACATTTAGGGTTTCTCCCTCATCACACCTAATTTTGTTCTTCAGCTTCTTCTTCAGTATGATACTTAAAAATCTTCCATAGTATATCTTTAGTGCAGGTTTATCTGAAGATTTTACCTTTTTAACATCTTTGACCAACCAATCATACAACAACGCTCCAAAGTTCATCTTCCTTTTCATGACAATGGCAGTCATGATCTTCATTTGTAAATCGCTTACTATGTCATGTGCAGTGTCTTTGCACAGAATGCACTTGCCCACAATTTCAGCTAGAAATTCAAACTCCTCAGGGAATTCCTTTTTCTTCATTCCTCTTACATGAGGATTCCTTACATAGCCCATCAACCTCTTTCCTTCATCAGAGTCGATTTCGTCTAGTGATGATAGACCCTGGTTGGCAAAATCTAAACACTGGTTGATCTCTGCAACATTTATCTTTAGTTTGGTTCCACGTACCTTAGTGGTCAGAGAATCACCGTCGATTGTCGCATTCTGGTGGATCTCTTTAATAAGATCAGAGTAGATCTTTGTGTTTGACCCCAAGCACTCTGAGAATCCTGCCAGCTTCACACTCTCAAGAATTTCTTTGAATTTCTCACCAGTTTCTCCAAATTTGTCGAACCCAAGTTGAATGCCTGACACGACTTGGCAATTTTCCATAGTGAGGGTTTTTGAAGAAGAAGCTACTTGACTAAGAATGGAGACTTGAAGTGATTAGAGTTCTGGGGTTTCTGGAGGTCGCTGGTTCTGATTTGCTGAAGATTTGATGGTTCTAGGGTTTTGAGAGATCGGTAGAGCCTTATGGGAGGAACGATGTTGATAACTAATAGGGAAGAGCAACCGTCAGTGTTTGAAATCTTACTGATCTTAGTTCCCTCCTTTTGTCAAGTATACGTGTGAGAGACCCATTAGCTAAACGTGGCCAATTTTGATAAAACTTCCATAACTGTTGTACGTCAGTTACTAAATATGTGGCCCATGTCCTTTTGACTTTTGACTTAGTCCGTTCGTAGAGTAACTTAACGTCATAGCCCTCAACTCTACGAACATGTCCAGCTCAGTCATACCTATTGCTGCTCAGATGTTGTCTTGCACTTTTCTTAGTGAGTGCAGATTTTGATGAGGGGACCTCCATTTAGGCTAGTTGTGGCTTCCTTCTAAAATAAGTAGTTTTTGAGGGAACCTTGTTTTCTCTTGACCCTCGAGATGACATTCTTCATGCTTTTATCTGATTTAGTAGTAAAGCAGAGTCATTTGCTAGGTGAGGATTTTCCCTTAGGACCAGCTTCTTTCTCTTCTAGAGAGTCTCATGATCAACTCTCTTCTAGGGTATCAGCCTTTCTCCTTTATTTCTTTCTATCTCAAGATCTAGAGAAATGATGCATTTAGTCTTTCACCAGGACTAAGGTAGCTCAGAAAGGGCAGGCCTCTAGGTTTGTCAACTTAGGGCTTGGTTTGTCTCTGAGGCGCTTTTCTGAAGAAAGACTTTTTGAATATGGTGTATCGAATGTCATCATTGTATTCCTTGGACTAGGATAGTTATGAAGAATGGAGTGGTATTTGGTAAGCTGAGATCGTAGAGACAACATACTCTACGATCATGACTCTACGACTTTGAATAGTATGGCTAACCTGGTTTGATAGTCGTAGAGCTTAGGGATTCTAGGATCTGAGATGAGAATTCATTTGGTTCATCAGTCACAGAGTTTTGGGACTCTGAGTCTGGGACAAGGTTTTGTGTGAGGGAGTGTCACTTTAGGGACTATAGGAACTTCATTTTGCTTGAGTCCTGAAGCAGTTGAGATCTATATTCAGGGACTAGATTTGTCCCTCAATATGCTGGAGAGTTGTTGTCCTGGCATGTCCTTTGCTTGGCTTAAAAACTTCCTTTTGCGCTCAAGGCTGTAGTTGTTTGACTCTTTCCATCTTGCAGCTTTATATTCTATATCTCTTCAGTTTCCTTGACTCCATTATCAACTTGAGCATTTGTTGATCAATCAGATTGTTGCTCCCCCATAACTGATACTTCCATCTTGAGTGACTGTTCGTTATTCTTCAACTGATCGTAGAGTATTCTCTTTAGCACATGTTACTCTATGATCCTTTTCTCTGTATGCGTTTGTAGAATGGGATGAAGACTTGGATCCTTGTTCACTCTACGATTTTTTGTGTCGTGATCGTAGTGTTGTTATAGACCTGGTCTTTATACGCTTCTTGAGAAGTTGCATTGTGCTGAATGGAGCTCCAACGTCTGAGAGGGATTTTCTGGAGAATTATGTTGTTGCTGTTTTTCAGAAGTTTGTTGATGAGGGTCATTCTTTTCTAACTTCTTCCTTGAATGTGCTTGAGTGAGGGTAGAGCGATCATGATACCTATAGTGAATAAAAATTTCTAACTTAGTACCCAATATTCTTTGGGTCCTGCTGGATCAGTTCCTTTGAAAGCTCAAGTCTTCTCCAGACTGTATCTTCACCATTTATGCAGTTTAAATAAGATGATAATTGAGCATGTTGTATGAGAGTGAGAGCGTTGAGTGTGAAACAGATGTAGATTCTCAAACCTTTTCTTTAGATGAGTATTTATCCATCATTTATGTTCCAGGTATTTGAACTTTGGGTAGAGTTAGTGGTTAGTTCTGTGAGTTGAACATAGATGGTTCGTAGAGTTGATCAGTCTCTATGATCCTTCAATGTGCAGCGTCAGACATGACTACATTCTACGACTTTTCAAATGCTTGGATCATGAGATAATGCATTACTCATCATATATGTGACGCCCCCAAATCCGGGTCACCTGAGCCACGGACCTGGTTCGCCACTATCTAAAATAATAATTATACAATCGATAACTTAAAGCGGAATAAAGGAATATTTACATTGATATAACATAAATAAACCTGTCCCAAGTCTCGAAACCAATACTAGTACAAAACATAACATAATACAAAAGGGTAAATATGTCTTAATACAAACGGTAATTCTAGAACAACAAAATATAATTACTCCGCAGCTTTCCCCTTTCCCTTATCTTTTCCTGAGCTCTCGCCACGTGCCGCACTAACTGAAATGTTTTAAGGAAAGCAAGGGTGAGCAACAAATTGCCCCGCAAGTATAATAGCAGTGAATAATCACATGAATAACTTTATAGTTCTTAGGAGTAAAAATTTAGCTAACACAAGGAAATAAATAACTTCTTTCATCACCGTTATAGTGGCCACTAAGGACCGGAGGATTTCTGAAGTATCCAAGGATTTCAAAGTTTCCCGAAGAAGGGAACTATTCAATACTGAGGGTGCACCAAGGCACAGAACTCTATTCTAGAATTACTGGAAATTCATCCGATAATCCACAAAACTGGTACAATAGGTGATCAGCCTAAAATACCTGGCGTTATGCATAAGCCTTACATTTTCCATTTACGCGCGTGTCGATTCCCCGACGTTTATACAATTTCCCCTGCTGTGAGGGTTGTTCTACTCAGCTTTACATGGGAGTCCAGACCAAAACAATTTGATCGGACAATTTTACTTAACAACAATAATAGTTGGAGGACTTTAACCTCACTTTAGTAACCAACTCAATAAGTGTCTAGCTGAAACAATTAGCCTCGACATAGCTTTTAAACAGTCTATGGAATAAAGAACTTTAAGGTTCAACAACATGCATGATAGCATTTAAAAATATCTTGAATGAATAAAAATTCATAATCTTTGGAATCACACAGTATATAACACTGCATGAAAATGGGCTTTCATTACAGTATTTGAATAAAAGTATGAATACTAGCACAATAATTGCTAAATCGATAAGTAACTTGAACGGAGTCAAGAAAACTCAAAAAAAAACTTGCCCAATAAATAATATTTGCTCGAATATAAATTTGAGTAGGGTAAGTAAGCTTGCACAATAATAACTTGAATAAGATAGGAGACTTGCTCGATAGATAAATGAGTTAAGGAAAACTCGCACAATTAAATAAGGGTTGAGTAAGGAACTTGCCTTGTACGTGCGTTAATATCTTGACGGTAATCGTCCGTCAAAAATATCCTACATAGTTCATTAAAATCATCATAAATATTAGTCACATAAGGACTAGGTTCATTACAGTCATCACATCCTTAAAATACATTGATTGCCACTACGCTTACCTAGTCGGGGTTGACAATAGTATAAAATACATTGATTGCCACTACGCTTACCCAGTCGGGGTTGACAGCATCACTTCGGTTCACACTAGTATAAAATTAAGCATATAAGGCTTTAACAAGTTATAAGTATTTTTAATCATTTCGTACAAAAAAATATAAGTTTTAGACTCGCGGGAAAAATTTACTGGGGTCCGACCCGATCCGGCCTGACCCGGTCCGGCCCGACCCGACCCGGACCAGGCGCGGAACAGCGGCATGCAGTAGCAGTTCTGCAGTTCCTGCAGAACCGCGAACTGGTAGACTCTCGCCCGCTTCAGCCCCTATATCTCCCTCTATACTCGATCAATTTGTTCCGTTATGGACTCTATGGATTCCCAAGACACGAGGCTACAATATATCAAAAATGCAAGATGACCCATAAACACTAACACAGCCAAATCCTTAGCCAAAGCACCACATTGATGCTCTATTTTTCGCAGTCATGATACATTTCACTAAAACCTTAACTGTAACTTTATTTTAGCATCATTTTGGTTCATTCCAACTAAGTTATCTTCACAACTCATGGAAGTACAATACTAAAACAACAAACAATCAAAATAATTACACCATCAAGGCTTTACAGTCCTCTAACAGTCCAAAGGTCCAAAAGTCCAAAAATGTCCAAAGTTCATCCTTTAAGCCAAGGTTCGGATCTTTCCTTGTTTTTGTTCCACTTTGAGGGTGTTAATGGTTTATATATATTCTTTAAGAACCTCCATGGTAGATTCAACACAACCAACAACAACGAAAATCAACAAAATCCAACCCGCAAGCATGAAAGCAAAACAAAACTCATGAAAACTTCACTTGGAGAAGAAATGTTTGTGGTTTGTGATTACCTCTTTGTTGCTTGCTTTGAGTAGAATGAGATGGTTGCTAGAGTGCTCCTGGACTCCCTCTTGCTGCTCTTCTCCTTCTTTTCCCTCCTTCCTTGCTTTCCTTCTTCTTCCCGAACACTCTTCTCTCTTCCTACTTCCTTCTTTCTCTCTCTCTCTCTGTAGCTCTATCCTTGCTTGCAAAATGAGGAGTATGCAGATGGTTTAAGTGAGAAGGAGGATAAGGTGAGTGCTTCGGGAGGAGATGGAATGTATTGATATGTAGAAAATACTTCACCCGAGCTCTTGAAAACCAAATTGAGGAGGATGTTTGGTGAAGTTAAAAATCCCATGCTTAGTGTCCTGTGACGGTTTATTCCCCCCTCATGTGATTGGCTAATATAATTAATGCTCTCTCCTGATTGGTTGAGGCTTAATTGCCTCTCCAATTAATCAAATATACAGATAAATATACCCGAATACTCCCACTTTTCTACCAAATTTGGTAAATATCTCTACCCAAAATTAAAATGGGTACTCCCATAAATTATTGGGATGCGTAAAAATATTTATTATGGGATTTGTCCAATTATTCGGGATGCCCATATTATACATTTCGGATATAGATTAAATCACGTATCAGCTCCAATAAAATTTCTGACACTTGGAAAAATTATTCCTTCGCATACACGTCTTAACAAAATTAATAGAAAGAGACGCAAAAATATTCGGGCGTGAATAGTGCTCATGAATAGTGTCTCGGGAAACGTGCCCCAGGAATATTAATTTTGTGAATTTTCGCAAAATCGATTTATTCACTCTAACGACACAACAACACATAAAATTTAACATATGCACATTTTCTAGGCTGTAACACAATTCTAAACACATAGTACAGATTAATATAAAAATAATAATAATAATAATAATAATAATAATAATAATAATAATAATTCATTTTGTTCATACATAACTCGGGTTACAAGGAAATCTAAAATTCCCGATCATTACAATATAAGGTGTGAGAACTAAGGTAGGATCACTTTAAGTATATTCACTCCATAAATATCAGTGTTAGACCGTATGTGGTGATATTCATTGTATACAATCCCTACTTGGATTTTCACATCTAATAGCAAACTCTCAATGTCAAGATAATGAATTTAATGAGGCAGTGCACACAGTAGCAATTGCAAAGTAGTTTAGACATGTTTAGCAACAAGATGAGAGAATATACTATTTGCACAGACTTTAGACCTTCAACTTAAGGATTTTATTTTCAGCCTCAAATATGGATAGACAGCCAAGTGATTGTTAAACTATCACTTACTTTCCTTTTCCTTTTGGGGTAGAAAATGATTTCTTGATATGCTTACTGAAGTATGAAGATATGCAGCTATGCAGTATATATATTAATAGTTAAAGACATTTGTATTTTAGGGAGATAGGATAGATACCTCACTTATGTCAATTTCTTGACAGTCAGTGGTGCTGCTAGCAATAATACATTGTTTAGTTGAACTTTCTCAGGCCATTGCTAGTCTCATCAATTGTTCCTTCATTGTGCTCCATTCGTTGATATATTGAGCATATCTTTGAATTGTGCAATTGCTTAGTTATGACATCCCATGATCATTGATAAGCTTGAATGAACCTCTGAGTTCATATCTTGTAGAGTGGGAATATGTCATGCGTGTTGAGAAGCTCATGGGATCGTCGTAGTAAGTGCATGGCGCATTATCTTTTGGATAACCCCTTGTTCATCCTTTGTAGGACTTCACAAACATCTTGGGTGGAGATGCAGATTTTCTGTTTAATGGAGAGTATCTTCGATCTTGCTGCATCTGTCTACTTCCTCCTTATGAAATGATCGATATGCTTAATGACATCTTCATGCTTGATGATTGTAGACACCCAAATTTTGCACTTCGTATACTAACCTTGACAGGAGGGCAAATTCGTCAAATGGATCGGCCTGCGAGAGCAAAAGATGGAAAAGTACGGACACTCGACGCCACCATGATAAATTGCAGCCGAAATCGACATGATAGCAGGGCTATCCGAATTTGGCATTCCCGGAAGGTGTGGCGCGCTTCTCAATAGTTCCCGGACTGCGGAATACGAGCCTGTCAGCGAAAACCGACGTTGCGGTACAAAAATCGAGGCGTGGCACGAAAATCGAGAAAGTCAAGCCCGCCAGCCGCGGATAGATCTGCGGCCAAGTGGGTGCGCCAGCACGAAAACCGGGAAATCAGCACTACCAGCTGAGTGCGATGGGAGGCGTGCCAGCTGGCCAGCCGCAGATCCATCTGCGGCCAGCCGCAGATAGATCTGCGGCTGGCTCTGGCCAGCCTATTTAAGCCAGCTTCAGGCAGCATACAGGAGGTTCAGCAAAAATTTGAAAGAGGAAGAATTCCAGCGGAAAACAGCAGCAAAACTCGGAAATTGAGGAAGAAATAGCATAAATTTTGCAATCAAATAGGAAGAAAAGAGAGAAAAAAGAGAGGAGTAATTTTCTTTTGATTTGATTGTATCAGATAGATTTTTTTCCTTCTATTCAAATACATCAAGTTCACATCCATTTGGATATCAATTGCAAGGTGAAATCTCTTTTGTGATATCAATTTCTATCATATCATTTGATCAAATTAGATGCAATTTTTCATGTAATTTATTGATTGAACAATGAATTAGGGATTATGAGTGAAGTTTCCATCGGAATAAAACTCTTCCTAATAACCCGATGATATTCGTTCATTAATTTCTTTGTTTGTTTTAAGGTGTCATATTGGGTATCAATTCCTTTAAATCGTTATTTTGGGATGTCTTGGTATTGTTAGATTATCCAGGTTGGTTTATTTTCTTGTAATATCCGATTGTTTGTGTGTGGATATTTGGTTGTGAGCCTAGGAAAGCGACCCCGAGGTCCCAATCCGATGATGGACATATCTTGATGTAAGAAGTAGAAATGACGTAGTTTTCATTGTAAATATGTAATCGTTGGGCCTTAAAACGACGCTAAGGCGAGAATCGTGCTTAAGGCCCCGAAATAGTGAAATTTGTGATTGTTGGCGTTCGGGGACATTTTGATGGCTTACATGCCCATGAATAGCCCCGACGCGTGCTTATGCTTGATTTGATTTATGACACGAAATTGATTTCAAAGCTAAATGATAAGATTTTCATAAAATCAATCAAAGTAGGATATTAGAATCACGAGGTTAAAATTTGAGAAGTGCTAATGAATGTCGATTCCTATCTAACGAAAAAGCTAAAGAAAATCGTTTTCAAATATCACACAAAATGATTTTGCAAATAAGTAATATTTTATTAAATCTTTGTGCATAGGGTGAAAGAGATTCTAGAAATTGCCCGATCGTTTCACGAAAGCAACGTATAGATCTCGATTCCTATTTTGACGAAGGTTTAAAACTCTTGTTTTGCCAAAACAACATTTAATGAAAATCTCATAGTTTTGGACAATTAAAATCAAACCTTTCTCATAAAGAATAAAGCTTTCTCGTGTATACCGAAAAGACATTCCGAAACGTTCTCAAATTAAAAGCACGATTTTCCCTCAAATCCAAATGACTCTTTCATACAAACTCACCACATCATTCACATAGACACACACACCCACACACAAGCGCGCGCACACACACATTCGTGAATTAAAGGATAGGAAAGCATTAAGATTGCGGTAACCGTGTTTCACGGAAGTCGAGGGATGCCTAACACCTTCCCCTCACTTAAACAAGCCCCCGAACTCTATGAATCTCAACTCGCAGACCAATTAATTCGGAGTCACACATGAGCCAGCGATTTATAAAAAACGAAAACTCGGATGAGTTGGTACATCCATTTCAAATATACCAACTGGCGACTCTGGTTAATTGGCTCATCATAAAAACGATCTTTCAAAACCCCGTCGACATCAATGCCGATCTTTTCCAAAGAAACATTAAATCAAAAGGCTAAAAAATTGGAAAAGACTAAAGAGAAGAGAAAGCGAGAACCCGGCGTCGACAGCTGGCGACTCCGCTGGGGAGATTAGAGGGCTTAAGCCGCTTTCAAATCTTGATGCTATCCTATCCTTAAAAAATTTATGAATATGTATGTGCGTGCAACATTTTGACCTATTTTACTTATTGTTGTGTGAATGTGTGCTTTTGTCCAATGAATGAATGATTGAATGGAGTTGATTTACCTTAAAGTAATCATTTGCATACGGTGAGGACGATGAATGTGAATGTATGTTGAGATTGTACCTCCTCCTGAGGCGAACCCGTCGGTTGCTTATTACTGGACTCGATGGGGCTGCTCCCCGGAGATGGCTCAGGAAACGCACCACTCAAATCCGCTCCAATCGAAAGGGCTCAAACGAGTAGATTGCGAAGATTTGGGAACCTTCATGCCGAAAAGCCCGTGAGAGTAACCCTAGGATAGGTCAGCCCCAGATTAACCCAACGCAGGATAAGTCTCTTCATGCCCTTTTACGTTTCTGCGTATAAATGCCATAATTCCATTGCAACATATTCATAAATGCTTCCCCTTTATGTCAAAAGAAAATACTAACCTCTGTGTTTTGCAGGGAACGACACGGGAAGCATAAATCATATCTAGCATGTATTATTTCAATAAAGAACCGCTAACGAGTTGTTTTGCAGAAAAAGATTAAAAAACCCAAAAACACACAAAAGGTTACGGTTTTAGCATGCATCCATTCTTTCATTTCCCCAAGACTAAACTTCGAACCGTTTGCCTGCAGGATTGCTCCTCAAACCCGTTCGCAGTCTAAGAAAGCCCAGGTCTCTACCTTTGAAATGGCTGATCTTCCCAATCATAGTTCCATATCTCGGGAAGAGTTTGATGATTTTAAAAAGCAGATGATGGAAATGGCCACAATGCTAAAGGAACAGTTCTTGATCAGACAGGATCCGTCAAACCAAGGATCGCATAATATTCCACCACCAGGGGATGACCAGAATCCTCCTAAAAATGGTGCAAACCTGCTTAAAGATGACCAACCCCGACTCAAGGACGAGCCAGTCATCCCAAAGGCCGTTCCCATATCTAACAGGACCGTGATTGCTATCCCAGAGGAAGGGGACACGGACGACCTTCGGAGAAAAATGAAACACATGGAGGAGACCATCCAATCTCTAAGGGGCATAGGCTCCCTGGGCAGGGTTAATTATTCGGATCTATGTGTTTTCCCCGGAGCCAGATATCCAGAAAAGTTCAAAGTTCCCGAGTTTGAAAAGTACAATGGAAAGGGAGACCCCTATACACACTTGAAAATATACATGGGAGAACTCGGATCTTATGCTGAAGACGAGGGGTTAAGAATGCAACTATTCCAGAAAAGCTTAACAGGGGAGGCAAGAATCTGGTATGCCCGCCTCGACAACGCCCGAATCCACAACTGGGAGGAATTGGCCCATACCTTCTTAACCCAATACAGCTTTCAGGCCCAGATGGCCCCTGACAGGTATCAAATGACAAAAATCAAGAAGCAACCAAAAGAATCTTTCAGGGACTATGCACAACGATGGAGGGGTATGGCTGCACAGGTGAATCCCCCAATGAACGAGGCGGAAATGGTAATGACCTTTGTGGACATTCAGGAGGCGCCCTATTATGAGCGGGTGATATCGGGGATTGGGAGACCTTTTGCCGAGATGATAAAACACGGAGAAATGGTGGACATGGGGTTAAAATCTGGTAAGATCCGGGACCTCACAGCTCTGGAAGTGGTTGCGGAGCAAATCCAGTGTGGAAACTATGGCAGCACTTCCCGTAGAATTCAACAGAAAAAGGAGGAAGATGTTTCCCTCATCCTGCAGGGATCATCTAGAAAGGCAGAGAACAATCCTCCAGTGCAAATACAGAGAATTGTGCCACCCCGACAACATAATCTCAATTATCAAAGGTCGGGCGAACGAAGAAGATTTGAGACAGCAAGAGATCGGGTATTCACCCCGCTTGGGGAGCCTCTTGAACAGATTTTGGCGGTATTGATAGCACAGAGAAGGATAGGCGATTTGGCACCCCCAATTGATCCGAAAGGAGGAGAATTTGATCCGAGTAAGAAGTGTGCGTACCATTCGGGTTCTCCTGGTCATGATACTCAGGAATGCTGGGCTCTGAAGCACAAAATTCAGAATATGATTGATAGCGGGAAGATCGTGGTAGAGCAGCCAGAGGTTATGAAGAAGGACCATGAGTAGATGCCAGTTGTTGTCCCCTATTTTAAAATTTTGCATGATTATGTTATTTTGGTCGTGTTGTCTTAAAGATGATCATTGCAGGAAAATGCCTTATATATATGACAAACATTTTGTTTCATGCCAGGTGTATCAATTTGAGTGTCTCTTGCCTAACAAACGATTTTTCAAATTCGAAAGTTGACTACGATTTTGATATTGGGCTGGATTTCGATTTAATGGGCATTGAGCAAGATGAGACAGATAATGACGGCACGCCTGACGAGATCAAAGGATGGGTCGAAGACAAACCCCAAACCCAACTCAAACCAAACCATCACCATAAAAAATTGGAACCCCTGACAAACCCAGAGAGCTCAAAATAGGAACAGATCTGACCCCTAGCCAGAAAACAGAGCTGTTAAGCCAGTATGGAGATATCATTTGCCGATATGGGCAACCTGAGGCCTTAGTCTCCGACAATGCCAAAAATTTGAGCAGTACCCTTATGAAGGAATTATATGACCAGTTCAAGATCAAACACCTCAATGTTGTCATTTGCCGTCCTAAGATGAATGGGGCAGTGGAGGCTGCGAATAAGAATATCAAGAAGATCATGGCGAGAATGTCTGCTAAACATCGGGGATGGCCGGATCTGCTACCTTTCACCCTGCTGGCGTACCGAAATTCGGTGCGTATTTCTACAGGGGCAACCCCTTACGCTCTGGTATACGGAATAGAGGTAGTTCTGCCATTTGAGGTTGAGATGCTCAGATAAACGAGGAGGGTTGAATGCAGGGTCGATACGACCAATTGGCCCTAATTGATGAGAAAAGGGGTGGCTGCTATTCCACGCGGCCAGTTGTATCAGCAAAGAATCTCTCGATCTTACGACAAAAGATAAGACCTCAGAAGTTCAAAGAAAATGACCTAGTGCTAAAGAAAGGCATGCCTTCATAAAAAAAAAAAAAAAAAAAAAAAAAAAAAAAAAAAAAAAAAAAACGCGAAGCCAAAGGAAAGCTTGCCCCGAACTGAGAGGGGCCTTTCGTGATTAAGAAGGTGATGTCCGGAGGAGCCCTCATATTGCAAAAGAGGGATGGAGAGATGTTTCCATAACCCCTCAATTCCGACTCGGTGAAGCGGTTCCATGAAAAAAAAAAAAAAAAAAAAAAAAAAAAAAAAAAAACCAACAATCATCATCATCATTTTCTCGTTGTTCTTTGAAAGAACGAACTATGTAAGACCTGATCTCCCGACTTGTGGGGGTACGTAGGCAGCCATCGTGGCACGGTCCCATTCCTTACAAAATAATACTTTCTTCTGTCAAAACCAATTCCCAACAACCAGAAAAGCCTTCCTATACCCTCAAAACCTTCCCGAAGTCAACCACCTGATCAGCTTCCTCTCAAGTGACGTAACCCGGACCCAACCAAACACTTAGTCAAAAAAATCTAAGACTCAGTCCGATGAAATCAACAGGGTGTGCGGTAGTATCTGTCAAATCTCCATCAAGACTTGAGAAGAAAAAGAGGGCAAGATATCAAAATCGTGGTTGACTGGATAAAATGAGGATCCGATGAAAGGCAACGATACGAAAAAAGGGGAAAATGACTGAATATAAATGCATGTCTATATATATAAGTCCTTTCGTTACAAGATTTCCTTTTCGATAACAGATGAAACTGACATAATCTATGCAGGAGATAAAATGATCTACAGATCTGAAACTAACTTAAGCAGGATGGATAAAGTGGTGGATAGGTCTGAAGCATCGGCGTCCCCTGCAATCTACTGCCCCATCATGTCGATACGATCCAATAAAGAAATGGCTCGGCTAACGGTAGTAATCAAGGCCAGTCGGATCCGGCCATCCTCAGCGACCCGACTAGGGGCAGAATCAGCTGAGATGGAGTCATATATGGAGGTCATCCCCGTAGAATCAGGGGGGAATAAATACCTCTGGGGCGGTGTCATTTGTGAAAAGCACTCGAGAGTCATCAAATACTCCAAACTGACTCAAACAAACCACGACAAGTTGGTGAGCAAACTGGGAAGGCATCCAACCCAACCACGACAAGATGGTGAGCACCCTGGGAAGGGCTGATATCCAAACAAACCACGACAAGTTGGTGAGCAACCTGGGAAGGCATCCAAGCAAACCACGACAAGATGGTGAGCACCCTGGGAAGGGCTGATATCCAAGCAAACCACGACAAGTTGGTGAGCAAACTGGGAAGGCATCTAAGCAAACCACGACAAGATGGTGAGCACCCTGGGAAGGGCTGGCATCCAAGCAAACCACGACAGAGTGGTGAGCAACCTGAGAAGGCATCCAAGCAAACCACGACAAGATGGTGAGCACCCTGGGAAGGGCTGAGATCTAAACAAACCACCACAAGGTGGTGAGTAACCTGGGAAGGCATCCAAGCGAACCACTACAAGTGATGACATCTGTAGAACAGTATCAAAAGACTGTACAGGGGTCATTTTTTCTCAATTTACATGTTGTGTTACACGCATGAATAGATGATAATTCTGTATGTGATCCATGAAATGAAAAAAAAATCGAGCAGGTCAGGTGTCAAGGTCCTAGCCTATCAGAGTCAAACGCGATGGGTGACCGGCGACGATACCCGGCCCCGACGAGACGATCGACCGGCGACGATAACCGGCGATCACGAGATGGATGTCCGGCGACGATAACCGGCTCCGACAAGATAACCAACCGGCGACGATAACCGGGGGTTACGAGATGGGTGACCGGCGACGATACCCGGCCCCGACGAGACGATCGACCGGCGACGATAACCGGCGATCACGAGATGGATGTCCGGCGACGATAACCGGCTCCGACAAGATAACCAACCGGCGACGGTAACCGGGGGGTTACGCGATAGGTGACCGGCGACGATACCCGGCCCCGAACAAGACGATAGATTGGAAGAAGTAAACCCAACGACTAACAAATACGGTCAAAGGGTTAAAGCATCGACACTCTTGCGGATGTTTTTGCATGCGTTACATCTTGTGTTGCATCATAAATCATATGTGTTACATCATGTATGTATTGTCAATTCTTATGCACTGCCATTCATGCATCGGGTGTCTGTTTCTTTATCCTGTTCATTTCATTTAACATTTCATAAACATGATAAAGAGGGGCAGCTGTAGACACCCAAATTTTGCACTTCGTATACTAACCTTGACAGGAGGGCAAATTCGTCAAATGGATCGGCCTGCGAGAGCAAAAGATGGAAAAGTACGGACACTCGACGCCACCATGATAAATTGCAGCCGAAATCGACATGATAGCAGGGCTATCCGAATTTGGCATTCCCGGAAGGTGTGGCGCGCTTCTCAATAGTTCCCGGACTGCGGAATACGAGCCTGTCAGCGAAAACCGACGTTGCGGTACAAAAATCGAGGCGTGGCACGAAAATCGAGAAAGTCAAGCCCGCCAGCCGCGGATAGATCTGCGGCCAAGTGGGTGCGCCAGCACGAAAACCGGGAAATCAGCACTACTAGCTGAGTGCGATGGGAGGCGTGCCAGCTGGCCAGCCGCAGATCCATCTGCGGCCAGCCGCAGATAGATCTGCGGCTGGCTCTGGCCAGCCTATTTAAGCCAGCTTCAGGCAGCATACAGGAGGTTCAGCAAAAATTTGAAAGAGGAAGAATTCCAGCGGAAAACAGCAGCAAAACTCGGAAATTGAGGAAGAAATAGCATAAATTTTGCAATCAAATAGGAAGAAAAGAGAGAAAAAAGAGAGGAGTAATTTTCTTTTGATTTGATTGTATCAGATAGATTTTTTTCCTTCTATTCAAATACATCAAGTTCACATCCATTTGGATATCAATTGCAAGGTGAAATCTCTTTTGTGATATCAATTTCTATCATATCATTTGATCAAATTAGATGCAATTTTTCATGTAATTTATTGATTGAACAATGAATTAGGGATTATGAGTGAAGTTTCCATCGGAATAAAACTCTTCCTAATAACCCGATGATATTCGTTCATTAATTTCTTTGTTTGTTTTAAGGTGTCATATTGGGTATCAATTCCTTTAAATCGTTATTTTGGGATGTCTTGGTATTGTTAGATTATCCAGGTTGGTTTATTTTCTTGTAATATCCGATTGTTTGTGTGTGGATATTTGGTTGTGAGCCTAGGAAAGCGACCCCGAGGTCCCAATCCGATGATGGACATATCTTGATGTAAGAAGTAGAAATGACGTAGTTTTCATTGTAAATATGTAATCGTTGGGCCTTAAAACGACGCTAAGGCGAGAATCGTGCTTAAGGCCCCGAAATAGTGAAATTTGTGATTGTTGGCGTTCGGGGACATTTTGATGGCTTACATGCCCATGAATAGCCCCGACGCGTGCTTATGCTTGATTTGATTTATGACACGAAATTGATTTCAAAGCTAAATGATAAGATTTTCATAAAATCAATCAAAGTAGGATATTAGAATCACGAGGTTAAAATTTGAGAAGTGCTAATGAATGTCGATTCCTATCTAACGAAAAAGCTAAAGAAAATCGTTTTCAAATATCACACAAAATGATTTTGCAAATAAGTAATATTTTATTAAATCTTTGTGCATAGGGTGAAAGAGATTCTAGAAATTGCCCGATCGTTTCACGAAAGCAACGTATAGATCTCGATTCCTATTTTGACGAAGGTTTAAAACTCTTGTTTTGCCAAAACAACATTTAATGAAAATCTCATAGTTTTGGACAATTAAAATCAAACCTTTCTCATAAAGAATAAAGCTTTCTCGTGTATACCGAAAAGACATTCCGAAACGTTCTCAAATTAAAAGCACGATTTTCCCTCAAATCCAAATGACTCTTTCATACAAACTCACCACATCATTCACATAGACACACACACACCCACACACAAGCGCGCGCACACACACATTCGTGAATTAAAGGATAGGAAAGCATTAAGATTGCGGTAACCGTGTTTCACGGAAGTCGAGGGATGCCTAACACCTTCCCCTCACTTAAACAAGCCCCCGAACTCTATGAATCTCAACTCGCAGACCAATTAATTCGGAGTCACACATGAGCCAGCGATTTATAAAAAACGAAAACTCGGATGAGTTGGTACATCCATTTCAAATATACCAACTGGCGACTCTGGTTAATTGGCTCATCATAAAAACGATCTTTCAAAACCCCGTCGACATCAATGCCGATCTTTTCCAAAGAAACATTAAATCAAAAGGCTAAAAAATTGGAAAAGACTAAAGAGAAGAGAAAGCGAGAACCCGACGTCGACAGTGATGATGAGTTTTCCTTTAAGTCCATGGAATAGCCTGGATAGTTTTAGGATAGTTTTTCTCCTGCACAAACAATTTTCAACTGTTAGCTCATTGTCTCGTCAACCAATACCTAGACTTAGAACTGATCTAGATTTGTGTCATGGATCTACTCAAAGTGTTAGCTTTAGCATAATCATGAGAACCTTCTCTGATACCAATTGTTGGTTCCTGGAGACACAATATGGATCTAGAAGGGGGGGTTGAATAGATCCTTTAAAAACTTTTTCCTTTTGTTGATAAAGTATAACAATTATGAAGAAAAGAATCAATTCATGCACAGCGGAATAATCATTAATCACCCCTTCATAGATTCAAGCTCATTCACAGATCAATTTACAAGTCTATAATATGATTGATATCAGATATAACAATTCATAGATCATAAAGTAAATGACAGAGGATAAATGACACAGGAGATTTTAAGTGGTTCGGAGACGTAATAACTCCTACTCCACTCTTCTACTATAACAAGTAGGAATCCACTAAATGTTTTAGTCACAAAGACAAGGACTCTACGCACTCCTCAAGTCCAACAGACAAGAGTTGTTTTTAGCCACAAAGGCAAGGATCCTATGACCCTCCTCAACCCCTGCAGACACGAATCCCCTGACCCATCTTGTGTCTCGCAGACTTGAGTTGTTTTTAGTCCCTCGGACAAGGATCCAATGACCCTCTTCAAGTCCAGCAGATTTGGGAACCCAGTTCACAAAGAACCCTTCAAGGCCAGCAGCCTTAGAACCTGTAGACTAAAGCCAACAGCCTTAGAATCTCTTGTACCCTTTGGTACTCAGCAAGTCCAGCAGACTTGACTTTGTTTAGTCACTTAAGACAAGGACGCCCCGCCCTCTTTGGTGTGTTGATTGCTTATTGAGTTGTGCTGCCAAGATGAACTTTGATCTCCTTCATCTTTAGGTACTTGGCAGCTATTGATGATCTTCTTCTGGATGTTGCTAATGATGATCTTTGAAACCCTTCTTTCTTCTGGTAAATAGCAGATGCAGATGATCACTTCCTTTGAATACTGGTTGACTTGTCCAAGTCACTTCTTCATCTATTCAGCACATAGTGTTCCTTGTTTGATCATAGAGTTGTCCATTCTGGATTCGGTTACTCTAGATCTTGGCTTCTTGGTCATTCGACTCTTAGCTCGTATGTCAGCCCTTTGGCATACCTCTCTGTTACAGTGAAGCTTCTAGCTGATTGTATATTTAGTGTTCTAGCTCTTTTACTTACTGCATACCAACGCACACTCATATTCGAGTGTTGTTCTTTCTTTTGTAGTTCTCTATTTTCTTTCCGTTGGAAGCTTGCCGTTGATATCTTTCCGTTGCACTTCTTTCCATTGGAGACTAACTTTCTGCAGATTTGTTTATTATACCACTGAGCATTTTACTTCCCTAAGTCTGCTAGTGATGGCTGAGTCAACATCCATTAGCTGGTACCAATGTGGTGGAGTCACATGCACTGTCTGTTGACTGCTGCAGATATGACTGTTTGTGCTCCACTCAACTTATTTAAATATTACACTTTTGCTTAGCTGCTCATCTTGGAATAACAACCCTGAGTGCTTAATATCTTTAATCCAGCTGGCACTGTCTTTACTTGCTCTACGATCATCTTAGGTGCAGCCTTAATCTTAGATCGTAGAGTGAACTGCTTGTTCGACGACTGTTGCCTTTGTTCGTAGAGTTTACTGCTAACTTCAGTTGTGTCCTCGTGCTCTCTTGCAATTCGTAGAGTGGCTGTCTTCATTTGCATTGTGCTCATATGTGTTTCTCACTATATTGTAGTCTATGCTTCCTCATGCTCTGTGATCTCTATTTAGCTTTTCGTTCCAGAGCATAGCATTTCATGATCTTCGTTGAGCTATTGCTGCAGTGTGCTAATCATAGAGGACTGCTCTATGTCATTTTAGTTGTTGGCTTTGCTGTTGTGTCATAGAGGACTGCTCTATGATCTACTTGTTTGTTGTGGCCTCTTTAGCGTAGATGACTGCTCTACTCAATCTTCAAACATTCTTCCTTTTGTCATAGAGTGCTGCTCTATGATCTTTTCGCTTTCTTTTGCTGAGACTGTTTGAGTGCTTCCATTTGTTTTTAGACCCAGCTCTACGATCACTTGATCTTGCTGAACTTTCATGCTCTACGACCTTTGTCTTTGATGCAGGTCTAGAGCCTTGATGGATCGTAGAGTGATTACTTGTCCTTGTCCTTTGATCTCTGTCATGGCTTGATGCTTTAGTTGTGTTCAGAGATCTTGCTATATCTAATGGCTCATGCTCAGCTTGCTTGGTAGTCTTGAAGATTGCCACCTTATCTTTTGAGTGCTTCAACAGTGACTGCTCTACGTTGTTGCTTGATTTCAGACTATCCATAGGAGTCGTAGAGTGACTGTCTTGGACTGACTTTACGCTCCCACGTTAGCTCACTGTTTTCTTCTTTGTATTGCATGCTCTACGATTCTGAGTGAGCTCCTTGTTCTATTGAGTCACACTCTACGATTGTCTTGCAAGCTCTGCGTTGACATATGTAGCCCTACGATGCTCAGTTAGTGCTGCCGAGTAAGCTCTACGATCTGCCGAGCCTGTTGCTGTTCTTTCCTGGCAGACTCTACGATCTTAGATTTTAGCACTGTAATGCCGAGGCAACTCTACGTCCAGTTGAGGCGGTTCTACGTCCTGCCGAGAGTGTTCTACGTCCGGCCGAGGCAGCTCTACGTCCTGCCGAGAGTGTTCTACGTCCGGCCGAGGTAGCTCTACGTCCTGCCGAAAGTGTTCTATGTCCTGTCGAGCTTTACTCTATATTTTCCCGGCAAACCCCGTGATGGCTTTCTTGGCTCTGCGATGTTGACTGACTTCTCTACGATCCTTCACTTAGTCAGTGCAATGTTCTACGTTCAGTCTTTAGCCCTTGTCTGTCATTACAGTGTATAAGATCAACCTAACAAGTTTGATCTTCTTCTATTCTATTCTAAGTCCTTTTACATCACATTCAATTTAAGGACTTTTACAAAGCCTATTTTTACAACCATGCTCTGATCAGACAGATATACATTTAGCTAAGATCAACCTAACATATTTAATCTTCTAAGTCCTTGTACATATATTTCATTAAGGACTTTATAGGGCTTTAATAGCATAAATGTTCTTCTTATCATTTTGTCATCAATCGAATCATATATATAACAGCTAGTGGTAATCACATGCAGATTTCTCCCCCTATGTTAATGAGTGTAATACTCGCATGCTGATTCCTAACAATCTCCCCCGATTTGATGATGACAAAACCACTGGTAGCATAACATTCAGTTTGAGTAATTCATGCAAGAGTATGAGTGCAGATGTGACCTAAAATACAGTGAGTCACTGTATTACTAGATAGCATGAAGCAGTGTGTTTTTAAGATAGATCAAACATTATAAGCAGTTAAAAACATCAAACCAAAAAAAAAACTTAAACAAACGCAGTTCACAAGTGATAATAGATAATCAAGGAGATCCTAGTTATTAGTTAGTTAACTCCTTCTTGCTGATTAGGGATCTACCTTCTTCCTGGCTCCCGTCATGTGACTGCTCCTTTCTCCTCTATCTCCTTCATTCTTCTTCTGATTCATGCTCCCCCTTGCTTGATGCTGGGTCTTCTTCTCCTGGCTCCCTCTCAGTTGTTGGTGCTAGTGCTGAGTCTTCATGTTTGTCCTTCCTCTTCTTTTTCAGCTCCTTTCTAGCACGTGTCCTCTTCTTGTTCTTCTTATGCTTCTTCAGCTTATGCTTCATCTTTTTCTCCCCCTTTTTGTCATCAATCATTTGGGAGAGATGTTGGACGTGCGTAATAAGCTGCTCAACTAGGTAGGAGGTATTGCCAATTTCCATTCTCACCTCCTGCTAGCCAAACTCCATTTGTTGAGTGAGGGACTGGCTAAGGTTCTCTACTTTGGCTGACAGAGTCTGGAGAGTGTGTGCATTCTGTTGTTGGTGTTTTAGAGCCTCAGATTTTCTTCTACTCAATGGACTTGAGATATATCTAATCTCGTTGATGTAGCTTTAAAGACATGTCTGTAAATGAGGCTTGCAGCTTCTTGTAGAATTTATTATCTTCACCACCAGTCACTTCTTTTGCTGCTTTGGTAACTGAGGAGATGTTTGCAAGCAGTTCTTCTGAATTTTTCAATAACTCTTGATCAATTGAGGAATCTTCAAGGATTGAGGTAGTTAATTTGAATTTCTCACTCTTGTAGATGTTCTCAAGGGCAGTGACGATATCAAATGGCTCTTTATTTGATGAGGAGGGGATATCAGAGGGCATGTTGGCACTGGGTTGAGTTCAGGGGGACGCAGTCGTAGAGTTAGAGGGTTCCTTAGTCACAGACTCTTAGAACTGTTTTGCATAGTTTTCCAATACATCGTATGGAATGTATACACCTTCAGAATGGCGGTAGACTTTGAAGTGGGGGATGTCCTTGATTAGCTTCTTCGGATAAGATTGAACTCTTGGGAAGTTCTTGAAGATCAGCTTCAGATTTGGGAACCGAGAGTAGCACCAGCTGATGAAACTTGTATCTTCAAACTCAATGGCCTTCAACCAGGGCATCCACGGATAAAACCATGTCAATTGTTCGCTATAAGGATCATACAGAATTGTGGTGCGATCTGTAATGTCCAAGAATTTTAAACCTTGTATCAATTTATTTTGATATGTGAAATTCATTTTTTTATTCAACTTTACGGACTTAATTGGACCCATGTAAGTATTATTATTTAATTATATAAACATATGGCCTAATAATTTTCTTTGCATTAAAGGGGCTCACTGATAGTTCGAATAAATTAATGAGTTAAACCTAAGAATTGATTTGCAAGAAAATTTGGAAAAATTAATTAATAATTTCATTTTACTATTATCGGATTTAAATAATTCGAACGAGAAATTTTTGTTGAAACAAATATTTTAAATAATTAATTAATTGAATTAGTTACTTAATTTAAATATTAGAATATAATATTGTTAATTTAATTTGGGTCACCTTTCTTTCATTTGGATTGGCCCATTTTTTTTTATTTATTTCTGATTTGGACCCAAATTCTTTTTTTTAATTTCTATTGGGCCGCTTCCTATTCATTCAGCCGGCCCAACCTTATTGGGTTGAGCCCAAATCCTTTCCAGCCGGATTAAACCCATACATTTTCTTAGCCGGGTTAGATCCATTTTATTTGGTGCAATCTACCGGTTGATTTGGGGATAAACCGAGCAACCTCAAATCAGACAACCGAACAAAAGAACCCAAACCTTCAAATCGAATAGAAACGGGAGGAAGAACCAGGGGTTCAAAACCTCAAATCAAATTAGGACTTGAGATCACTAAGCCCTATTAGACCTAGACCATCAATTGAACAGGACGGGTAAAGCAGCTCGAAGTGGCGACGTGAAGGAATCAGCCGGTTGGACTGAAAGAGAACATCGTCGACCGGCGGTCAATCGAAGCAACCGAGCGCTCAATCGAACGGACCAAGGGTTCAAAGTGTGCGGCGATTAGAGCGGTGAGGACACGCGGCTCAAGGGCCAACCGGCGATTCACAGTCGATGGTCGGGGCTTGACATGGACAACCGATCGACAGCCCACCCCCCTCCTACCGTTGGACTTTGATTGAATAACTAAGGTAATACCCAGCTAATTGGGTTAACAAATCTCTATAAATTGAAACCCCTCCCCAAACCCTAGCAAGCTGCTACAATTTTTGCCTTCCAAATTAGAGAGCAGTCACTGATAGGAGAGGGAACAGGGGAGGCCGCTAGGGGAATGTCCGGGTACACCACCTACTTTGGAAGAAGGAGAAAGACCGCAATTCGATCGGTAGCAAGGTATATCAGTGAAGCGACTGAGTTGCGTTATTTTTTATTTTTCCTTCTGTGTTGGTTATATTATACATTGTTTTGGGGTTGTATTGTATTGTTCTATGAATTGGAAATTTTGTGTATACTAAAGAACCATAGGTTCTGGCAGCTTTGATTTTGTACAATGATTAGGTCAGTGTTGAACCCTTGTATGCCCACCAAGTGGTTGTTAAAATGCTTGAACGAAAACCGTTCTTCATTTTGGAATTTTCCGTCGACAGCTTTGTTGTATGAAACTCGATTTTTTTTTTGGCTATAAATCTGATGGGAGTTTTCCCTGTTGTGTTGGGTAATGAACTAGACAATTGAAATAAAATTTTGCAGGAATTGGTTTTGGTTGTTATGAAAATCAATTTTGGGCCATTCATAGAAAACTGGAATCAGTATTGTTATTTCCTTACTATGTTAAACAATTGCTTAGTTGGCTTGAAACAAGATTTGCAGGAGCTTGTTTATTTATGTGATTTTGTGGCTGCTGTTTGTAGCAGGAGGAAATGAACATAGGATTAGTATCATCAGTAATAATAGGAAAAAATTGCAATAATTTTCAAATTGGTTGTGTAATTCATTGGGTTGTTCAAATAACAATGAACCAGGGTTAATAATTATTTAACCATTATTAATAGTAATTAGAAGTAATACTATCGGGTTAATTATTAGTCACTATTTGAATTAATAAGGCACTAATAAAATAATTATTCATTTAACCATAAATAAAGATAATTAATTATTGTTTAATTAATATTAAATAATAATTAAGTATGAATATAATTAATAAAGTAATTATTTATTATTTAACATTAAATAATAAATAAAGATAATAAATATTTAATTATATTATTAATGTTAAATAATAATTAAGTATGGATAAAGTTAATAAATAATTATTTATTATTTCCCAATAAATAATAAATAAAGATAATAAATATTTAATTATTATTTAATTAATAATAATTAAGTATGAATGAAGTTAATAAAGTAATTATTTATTATTTATCACTAAATAATAAATAAAGATAATAAATATTTAGTTATTATTTAATTAATATTAAATAATAATTAAGTATGAATAAAGTTATTAAATAATTATTTATTATTTAGCAATAAATAATAAATAAAAATAATAAATAGTTAATTATTATTTAATTAATATTAAATAATAATTAAGTATGAACAAAGTTAATAAAATTATTATTAATAAAGATAAGGGTTACTTAATTATTATTAAATAATAATTAAGTATGTGTAGAATTAATACATTAAGTATTTAATTAATGTTGAATAAGAAACAAGGAATAATAATTACTTGATTACCCTTAAAGGTGAATAGTAATTAAGCGCAAAGAAAACTAAATAAGTGACCAATTATTATTTAGTTGTTATTATTCCATGATGAATTTATATTTATTTTATAAATAAATAAATAAGGATTATTAACTCATATTTGGAGACAAATAAAGGTAATAATCTGAGTATTCGAAGAATAAGTAATCATGATTAGCTGTTATTTATTTTCAAATAATAGCTAAAGGCTATTAATCAATTTCTGTTTAGCTAATGTTAAATAGTAATTAAATGTAGATGATGAATTGTTTATCTGCTAAATAAATAGCAAAAGAAGGTATACCAATGTACAACTATGCCATATTATTTGATAAGTCAACTTTATCAATGTTAGGTCCTTCAAGACCAAATAGTTAAAGCTAAGATTTATTTATAGCTGGGCAAACAGGCAAGTTCATCTTACTCAACTTTTACATTGAGCAAGTTCTTTATATCGAAACTTTAATTGTTGCAAGTTTCTTTTCATTCGAGCAGGCTACTATTGTATTGTAGCTTGAAATTTTATTCCAAGAATGCTTAAGTGGTTTAATTAATTTACAGTTATTCCACATCTATGATATTATTGACACTCGCACTTGGTGCTTTTGAATTCGTAAAGTTTGAATTCGTACATTTATTTAAGTTCTGTAATTCACAAACTGTTTAAGAATAAGTCGGAACCCTTGTTCGGTCAGGCAAGCATATGAGAATTTATAAAAGCTATCCGAACTAGTCATTGGTATGGATTCTTAGATTGAAATGAACACCCCATTTATTATAGGGGAGTACCCCAGGTACCGTATATAAGGTACAAACAGTAAAGTTAAATGTTATGCATATACTTAGCGTACGCGAGGCTGATCCCCTCAAGTACTTATTCTGTAGCCAGTAACCAGAGGGTCAATTAGCTATTGATTCCTTTGGAAGTTATTGTTCAAAGTCTACTTGACTATCAATTGTTCTAAAAGCAATTATTGTTCTTGCTTCTGATAATTATATTGTTGAAATCTCTTTCTATATTCCTTTCATCATGATATATCCTTATTGTTGTGCTTTAAACTTGCTGAGCAAACTCGTTTCTCACCCTTGCTATATCATGACTCTATTGCAGCTAAACCCGAGACATTAGGAAAGAGCAAAGGGAAAGAAAAGATGAAGTGATAGGCTTCACGTAGCTGATTTTATCATAAGTGTAGTAAATTATTATTAATGTAATTTAAACCCTGATAGTTATTTGGGGTATGGATTTGTGTTATGTATTTAAGGTTATTGTATCTTGGGACTAGTAACACCTTTCTAATGAACAACATATGTTTGTTATATTCCGCATTTTGGTCAATGTATGTGGTTGGAGGTGAATGTGGTATTGGATCGTGATGACCGGATCCGGGTAGTTGGAGACCCGAATTTGGGGGCGTCACACGATCAAGCTCAATGTCTTGAAAATTGTTGAGAAGATCCTCTATTATCATAGACACCACTTTCATTTCACCATCTCCATAGTCTATCCATCTAGTTGGCAACACAGCTTCAGGTTTGTCGGTTGCCTCCAGTACAATCCTTCTTCTCATTCGAGTGGTTGCTGGCTTGAAGTGGCTCTCTGATGCACTGCTGTTAGTATCAGAGTCCAATTGTACTTCCTCATCATCCATTAGTTCTTTTCCTTTGCCCGCGGTGCCTTCTTTGATGTTCTTTTCTTCTAAATTTTCTTCTTCAGTAGCTGCTTCTTCTGATTCTTCAACGGGCTCTTCAGTTGACTGATCATCATGGTTGGCTTCCATGTCTTCATTACCTTCATTTGAGTGGCTCTCTTCAACAGACATATCTGTGTCCTCACTTTCTGCTATGCTCGAGATTTCATCCTTTCCAGCAGATTTATTAAGGGAACCTACCGCTTTTGCTTGATCTCCTTCACCGTCATCTTTTTCAAGATCAAGTGTCACAGGTGTAATTTCTTCTTTATTCTCATGGCATAGGTGCTTCTTTATCTGCCTCAGTCTTGCACTTTGTCTTCTTGAGGGCTTAACCATTGATGCTTCGGATGCTTCTTCCTCTTCTGTAGATTCTTCTTTTGAGGAGGAAGAGTTCTTCCCTGGGGACGCCTCAACTTTTACCCTCTTCTTGAGTGATTTTGAGCGAATGGGCTTAGGGGATGAAGATTCTTCAGACTGAGATGATTCATCCTTCAGTGCACTCGTTTTCCTCTTTCCTTTGCTGGTCTTTGCGGTTCTTCTGTTGCTGCTACCAGAAATTTTCAATCTCTTGTTTTCCATGGGATTTTTCTTCCAGTTATCAAACAATTTTGGTGACATGACTTTGTTGACATTTAGGGTTTCTCCCTCATCGCCCCTAATTTTGTTCTTCAGCTTCTTCTTCAGTATGATACTTAAAAATCTTCCATAGTATATCTTTAGTGCAGGTTTATCTGAAGATTTTACCTTTTTAACATCTTTAACCAACCAATCAGACAGCAACGCTCCAAAGTTCACCTTCCTTTTCATGACAATGGCAGTCATGATCTTCATTTGTAAATCACTTACTATGTCATGTGCAGTATCTTTGCACAGAATGCACTTGCCCACAATTTCAGCTAGAAATTCAAACTCCTCAGGGAATTCCTTTTTCTTCATTCCTCTTACATGAGGATTCCTTACATAGCCCATCAACCTCTTTCCTTCATCAGAGTCGATTTCGTCTAGTGATGATAGACCCTGGTTGGCAAAATCTAAACACTGGTTGATCTCTGCAACATTTATCTTTAGTTTGGTTCCACGTACCTTAGTGGTCAGAGAATCACCGTCGATTGTCGCATTTTGGTGGATCTCTTTAATAAGATCAGAGTAGATCTTTGTGTTTGACCCCAAGCACTCTGAGAATCCTGCCAGCTTCACACTCTCAAGAATTTCTTTGAATTTCTCACCAGTTTCTCCAAATTTGTCGAACCCAAGTTGAATGCCTGACATGACTTGGCAATTTTCCATAGTGAGGGTTTTTGAAGAAGAAGCTACTTGACTAAGAATGGAGACTTGAAGTGATTAGAGTTATGGGGTTTCTGGAGGTCGCTGGTTCTGATTTGCTGAAGATTTGATGGTTCTAGGGTTTTGAGAGATCGGCACAGCTTTATGGGAGGAACGATGTTGATAACAGATAGGGAAGAGAAACCGTTAGTGTTTGAAATCTTACTGATCTTAGTTCCCTCCTTTTGTCAAGTACGCGTGTGAGAGACCCATTAGCTGAACATGGCCAATTGTGATAAAACTTCCATAACAGTTATACGTAAGTTACTAAATATGTGGCCCATGTCCTTTTGACTTTTGACTTAGTCCGTTCGTAGAGTAACTTAACGTCATAGCCCTCAACTCTACGAACATGTCCAGCTCAGTCATACCTATTGCTGCTTAGATGTTGTCTTGCACTTTTCTTAGTGAGTGCAGATTTTGATGAGGGGACCTCCATTTAGGCTAGTAGTGGCTTCATTCTAAAATAAGTAGTTTTTGAGGGAACCTTGTTTTCTCTTAACCCCCGAGATGACATTCTTCATGCTTTGTATCTGATTTAGTAGTAAAGCAAAGTCATTTGCTAGGTGAGGATTTTCCCTTAGGACCAGCTTCTTTCTCTTCTAGAGAGTCTCATGATCAACTCTCTTCTAGGGTATCAGCTATAGACACCCAAATTTTGCGTTCCATATGCTAACCGTGACAGGAGGGCAAAATCGTCAATTGAACCGACCTATGGGAGCGAAGAACGGGCACTAGTGCGAACACTCGACGCCATCGCAACGATTTGCCATCCGAAATGAGCATCCGAATAATGTGTCACATCTCACAGTAATTCCCGGACTGCAAAATACAGGCCTTTCGGCGAAAACCGACAGCACAACGCGAGAATCGAGGTGCAGTGCGGAAACCGAGGAGAATTAAATAACTAAAGTGCATGGCGGGCTGAGTGCATGGCGGGCTAAGGCCAACCGTAGATTGATCTGCGGCCATCCGCAGATCAATCTGCGGCTGGACTTAGTCGGCCTACTTCAGCACATTTCCTTCATTCAGTGATACAGAGAGAGTTGGTAGATCGGAAGAGCAGAAGAACAAGCAGCAGCACGGAGATTCAAAGGAAAAACAGCAGAATTTTGCAACCAAATAGAGAGAAAAGAGAGAAAATAGTGAGGAGTTATATCTCTTTTGTGAGATTGTATCACCTATATTCTCTACTCTAATTAATATACAAGTTTACATCCACTTTGATATCATTTGCAAGGTAAAAATCTCCTTATTGTTGTAATTTCTATCATATCATTTGGTCAAATTAAATGTAGTTTTCATGTAATTTATGGTGGAACAATGAATTTGGGATTATTACTGAGGGTTCCTGATGAGTGTGTTTTATACACACAATTTGGGTACTTTTGGCCTTGATAATTTGCAAGTCTTTAGGTATTTTATGTGGTTTTTATGTAATTTTATCTTATTTCTACATAAATTAGTTTTTAGTTATTTTTACATGTTTTATGTTGCTTTGATGCATTTTCATTATGTTTGTAGGAATTGAAATAAATACCTCTCGGATCGTTGTTTGTATTGACTCAATGTCCGTGCCTGGACGCCTGTGCCCGAATGGTAGTATGATGGAAATTTGTGCTTGGCGACGCTCGGTGCTTAATTTGATAACATTTGGTAGTTGGGCGTGCACGGCGTCGGGAAGCGTGCACGGCGTGCGGTGTCGGTCAAGCCACGAGGGCAAGCTCATGCCTTGAAATCCGTGCCCGAATGATAATACAGTGAAAAGTTGTGTTTGGCGATGCTCGACATTGATTTTGATGACATGTCAAAGTTGGGCGTGCACGGCGTTGGATTACGTGCACGGCGTCGGGCGGCGTGTCGTACGGCGTTGGCATTGGGCGTTGACACTCGGCAGGCGCTGGCGTGTGGGCACGCGCGGGCGGACTCGGCGTTGGCACTCGACAGGCGCTGGGCGCGGCGTTCGGGCGCGCGCGGCGCTGGCGTGCGGGAGCGCGCGGGCGGACTCGGCGTTGGCACTCGACAGGCGCTGGGCGCGGCATGCGGGCGCGCGCGGGCGGACTCGGCGTTGGCACTCGACAGGCGCTGGGCGCGGCGTGCGGGCGCGCGCGGGCGGACTCGGCGTTGGCACTCGACAGGCGCTGGGCGCGGCTTGCGGCAAGTTGGGTGCGGGGCCTCAGCAGCCGGGCGACATGCAGGCGCGGGCGTGCGCGTGCGGGCGCACGGGCAGCACTCGACAGGTGTTGGGCGTGGCGCCTCAGCAGCTGGGCGGCATACAGGCGCGGGCGTGCGGGCGCACGCCTCGGCGTGCGGGCGCACGGGCGGCACTCGGCGCATGGCGCGGCAGGCGGAGCGGCATGCAGGCGCATGGGCGCGGGCGCACGCCTGGGCGTGCGGGCGCACGGCATGGCACTCGGCAGCCAGCGTGCGGCAAGCAGGGCCCTGGGCGCGCGCGCACCAGGCGCCGTGCGGGCGCACGCCGCCGTGCTGAGTGTGATCTGACACAGCCCATAGTGCGATCTGAGCTCCATTTTGTCCGATTTTGGCTAGGGTTTCTTGTTGAAGACTATATATAATCTCTTCTAGGCCTCATATCAGATATCTAGAGAGGGAGAGGCTACAAAATACATCAACCAACAGAGCTGAAGGCTGCAAATCAAGCTGAATCAAGCCAAAAGCCAAGGAACTCAGTCAAGAACAATTGCAAGGCCAAGGTGGAGAGCTAGAAACCATCAGTAACCAAAGGAACACCAGCTGAATAGCTTCAAAAGTGGTTTCATTTCTAGATTTCCATCTCCTTTGTAATTCGAATTTGACAATGTATCAATTGATAATGATGTTTATTGTAGCTATCATGAACTAACCTTCTATTCTAAGATTGCAATGGAACCCAACACTTAATTTGAATTGAATTCTCTCTCTATTGATTTTAGTTATGCATTTATGAATTTATTGTCATAACCTTTGCTTCTAGATTAATTGCTTGGCCCGTAATTACCGTGGGAACCTATATGAACTTGACGAACGGATTATAGGTTGAGACCTAGTTATGATAACATGTGAGAGTATAGATTGTTGTGGGTTATTAATCGGATTAAGTGACGTGTGTCTTATTAATTATCTGCAATAATAGGTATCTTGATAGTAGTTGGGATAGATATATACCTAATTACCGCATGCAACCTATTGAGAATCTAGTCTGAATGACTTCCGAGGTGAAAGTTGGTAATGGAAGGGAGGATTAATTAGATTTGGTGACACGTGTCTATAAATCATTTCTGAAATTAGTCTCTTGATAGTGTATAGGATAGACATATACCTATGCACCGCTTAGGAAGATTCGTGATTGACCATCGACAGAGGCTCTTATGTAGTTTTGATTTCTCGGTTGTCAATTCGTATGCTATAATTGATTGAAAAGAGAGAGTTAGGAGATTCAAATGACGTGTTAGGGGAAATTGTAATCTTAGACCTTTCTATCTTGATATTTTACCGCATTTTACTCATTACTTAACTTGTGAACTCAACCAATCAACAAACAATCAAACCTTTATCGTTTAAATTAGATCAAATTGATATACGATTGGTACTTGGTTATTATTTGTCACAATTCCCTGTGGGTTCGACTCTTATCTTATCATATATTACTTGTGGGCCGTGTATACTTGCACGTGTGTGTTATCGATTGCGAAATCGACCAACAAGTTTTTGGCGCCGTTGCCTTCAACGATAGATATCAAGGCGAATGGCCCAATAACATGGTTCCCGAAATTGATGGATTTCACGTGCCAAAGCTGCAACTAAACATGCTAATTGATGATGATTCTGATATGGAAGAGACTTGTGGGAAACAAGAAAAGGAGGTCGAGGATCTAGCCTTGAGCCCCAATGATGATGACGAGCTAATTTCGAGTGTATCCCATATACCTTCTCCTCCAAAGCTCAAGGATCTGGATGGTTTTTGTGACACCCCCAAATTCGGGTACCAATATCTCGAGTTTAGTGCTCACGATAAAATACATTCATGCACCTCTAAACAACATATGACAACTAATGTGGAAACAAATAAACACAGATTGTTTATTACAAAAGGTTTACTACGGTCCCAAGGTCTATAACCTTAATTAAAATACATCATGAAATATTCAAATAATACAAATAGGTTCCATGATTACATAACAGGATAGTAACACATAAATGTTATTCATACGACTACTCTTTAAGCTTTCCTTTGCCTTTGTCCGCTTTGGAACTCTCCGGCTTAACTGCAATTTGTTCATGATATAGCAAGGGTGAGCAACTAATTTGCTCAGCAAGTTTAAAATGAATAATAAAGATATATCATGAATGAATAAGAATAATAATTGTATAGTTCAATAATTTAAGAACAATGATGAAATAACTGAATAATATAACCAAAGTTCAAATGAAGAAATGAATATTGATTATTTACTGCTGAGTAGTCCAATAGACTATGAACTTTTTGGCCAAAGAGTCAATCATTCAACAAACCCTTTTAAAACCTGGCCCCGTCAGTAGTACTTGAGGGGATCAGCCTCTTGTACCCCATGTATATGCATAACATTAAGTCCTGACTGCATCGGATAACCAATACTTATAGTCCCCTAATAAGGGTTGCTCTCTCAGTCCAAGAATCCTTACCAACTACTGGTTTGGATAGCTTTAAATAAAATATTAACCTGCATATGTCTAGCCGGAACAAATGGCGTAGACTATTCCTTAAATAGTTCATGAATGAAGAACTTAAATATTTCACAGTCTAACAATAGATCGTGAATTTAAATGCACGTGGTGCGAATATCAATAATTACCTTTGACGTGGAGTAATTTATAATAATTAAACCACTAATAAATTAAGTGAGATAGAAAATTGCTCAAAAAGTAAATTGAGTTAGGATAGGAAACTTGCCTCGAGCGTCTGCTACAGAATTATAAAATACGCTCTTCAAATACCCTACACATTTATTACATATTCACATGACAATTAGTGACATAATGGATACCAAATATTGGTTTATACTATTCTATAATGTTTCACACTTATCAGAAACAAAATATTAAACAAGGTTATACACACTAGTTACGGCGTTACGACGCTTGCACGCCTGTACGCCAAACTTGCCCACTCAAAAGCCCAAGTGACAAGTAATTTCGTACACCTAGCACGCCTATTCGATTTATCTAAAACGTATTGGTTAATGCTAAGTATCATTATAATTCATAACATTCATGTTTTAAAACTTAGAACATCATTTTATATTGTCGGGATGTGCTTATATGCATGGCCGACACCTTTCGATTGCCTCCAACCGCACAACAGCCCTAAAGATGGCCAATTTAGGAATTTTTCCAGGTAGAAATTTTCAATTCTAATTACTGGAAGTTGTAGGTCTATCTCTAAGCTTTCCAAATCATCTTGAATCGCCCTAATCCGAGTCCGTATGAGAAAGTTATGACCATTTTCCCACCGGACGTCGAAGCTGTCGGCATGCCTTGCTAGACTTCGCGATTTTTTTGACCCTCCTTCACTCCAATCCTTATAACTTCTTCTCTAGACGTCCAAAATCAGTCTATTTTGGATTCTATGGACTCCTAAGACATAGAGCTACAATAAATCAAAAAATTACAGACACCCATTAATATTAACATAGCCAAATCTTTGGCCAAAACATCAACTCATGCTCTTTATCCACTATCATTCATATGATTTGCTTCAAATTACCATAACTCCCTCATTTGGGGTCGGAATGAGGTGATTCCAAAGCCTATGGCTTCGTAATTCAATATACTTCAACTACCCAGAAGCTTAGAATCTCATGCAAACACCTTAAATACCAGAAATTGATTGAATGGACACTAAACATCTTTTCTACGTTTTCTAACATGTTTTAGCGTAACTTTTGCTACGAATTCATTTTAACACCTTTTTACTCCATTTCAACTGGGATATTCTCATAATCCATGGAAGTATAACATCGTAACAACAAACAATAATATAAAACATGAAAGGTAGCTACACAAGTCCTCTAAATTAGTCCGTTGTCCATAGTAGTCCATTTTCGTCCGTTTTCCTCCTCCTTATGCATGGGTTCGAATTTCATTCATTCTTGTTCCACTTTCATGTTATTAATGGTTTATAAAACTTCTAAACATCATTATTAATCATTCATGAACAATCAAAAATAACCATAACAACAACAACTTCACCCCAACGAGTTAGAAGCTTAATAAATAAAGAAAACTTGAAACTAAGGAGAAATGGATTTCGATAGGTTGTTTACCTCTTCTAGCTACTTCTTGGATGATAGAACTCCTCTAGAGCTTTGCCAAAACCTTTCCTTAATCTCCTTGAGCTCTCCCAAACTCCTTTCTTCAAGGTTAGCTCACACCCACTTGTTTCTCTCTCTAGAATGGTGAAGGTTTAATGAAGAAGATGAAGATGGAGAAGATGAATCTCTCTCTCTCTCCTCTTTTCTTGCTTAGCTCCCAACTTTTTACTATCTTCTCTTGCCTAGCAATGAACTGAAATTGAGCTTGAATGGGGAGTGAATGAATATGATGGGATAGTGTGGGAGAAGGAAATGGATTTGCTACCTACTTTCTTCTTCCCTTTTCTTGAAATTGGCTACGGGAGAGAGTATGGAAAATTGAGAACTAAAGGTGGTGAAGATGTTGTCTTATTAGGCCTAATCAATTAACCAAAAATAATTGCTAACTCACTTCCTCCTTTTCCTCCCATTTTTGCTCCTTGTCCACCATATTGTCTCCCTTATTGCCAGACAATGCACAAATACTTGCATAAATACCTCTACCCATTTAGCTCTTCTCTCTCTCCACATCACCCGTATGTTATTCTAATAATAATCCAAAATGCTAATTTTTGCTTTTTAATTTAAATCCCCACTCGGGTCATGCAAATGGTTAGGTAAAAATAATAATAATAATAAATACGGGGTTTGTCCATTTATTCGGAACACCCATATTAAACATTTCAGGTACTAATTAAATCACCACTGGACTCAAATAAAAATTCTAACATTTGAAAAATTTATCTATTCGCACACACACTTTGGCGAAGTTAACAGAAATCGAAAAAAAAAACGTAAAAATAATCTGGCATGAATAGTAACTCGTGACTAGTGACTCGTGAATAATGACTCATGAATAGTCACTCGTGAATAGTAACTCATGAATAGTGACTCGTGAATAGTGACTCATGAATAGTAACTCGTGAATAGTAACTCGTGAATAGTGACTCATGAATAGTGATTTAGCAAAATACGTGAAATCAATTTATTCACCGAGACGAAACTATAGCACGTAAAATTTATGCATTCACATAATCCAGGTTGTCACACAACCATGTAACACAAAATGATGTTACTAAAATTCATAATATTCATTAACATACATAAATTCGAATTACAAGGATATTCAGAATTCACGGTCGTCACAGTTTTGCAGTCCCATGCCCATTGAGTAGTCATGTCGTAGGCAAAGCTCTAGGTGACATGGGAGCTAGTTTACAGTTTGAGTCATGGCGTGATGAAGTTGAGGTTCATGAAAAGATCGTTGAGGATCCACTTGTGCTTGAGAAACTTAATGTCACTATGTCATTCATAGACACAATAGAGCAGACCCCTAGCTACTGTCAGCTCATACAGGAGGAGTTATATAAGAACAATAAGCTAGGTGAGCTTGAGACATTGGACCTCACCGAAGTAATGCCCTCAGATGTTTCACCCCTACTAAAAGATGAAGCGAATGAAGAAAGTTTCTTTTTGCTGATAGAAGAAACTGAGTTTGGGAGTCGCCTAGTATGCATGCATGCCATGCAAATTAAGGAAATGACAGCACGAAGGCATGCTAAGGTCATTTTTGCAATCGAGCCAGATTAAAAGGAAATAGGAAGTTAGTCAGGCTGAGGACTTTAACTCAAGCGCTATTTGGGAGGCAACCCAAATCTCTATTTTATTTTTTGAGCTATTTTGTTTTTATTTTTTTATTTTAATCTAAAAAAAAAGGTTTGGTGTGGTTTGGTTTTGATTTTATGTTTAATTGTGTTTAATGTGTGTAATATTTCTTGATGCAGTTTGATGCTTACGACCACCAGTGAAAACTATAGCAGAAGCACAACATCAACACGTTGAGCAACAGGCACCAGCACGCTGAGCAACACAGCAGCAACACACTCAGCAGCGCGCATGCTAGCCATGACAGCCACCAGCAGCTTATATGCACCCATCAGCTCATTTCTATAGTCCAACTTATATCTCTCTCCTCCCACTCCAAAGCCAACTTACTTACATGCATTTTTCCCAAACTCAAATTCGTGCCCCATCACTCCAATTGGGCATCCAATCTCTGTAATCCGTCAGCATTGTCATCTTCTAACTTGAAATTCAATAAGGATTTAGCAGATTTTGAAGAATTCCCATGGCTTTTCATTAGTTTTCCAAGAAAAGGTAACAAGGTCTGTTAATTTCAAATTTTACTTGCTTGGGACTGTGCTTGGGTTGAGTTTTATTGCAGGAACACTCCAATTCTCCCATTGCAAGACTTTGTGGAGGGCTATCCCTGCTTCCCAATGCATTGACAACTGAGATTTTGGGAGGTGCACGCCACCTGTTTGATATTTGGCCTGAGAGAGTTTCTTAGCTAATATGGGCTGTTCTTCATGAGGCATTGTTCTGGTATGGCTTCCAAGCAACAAATGGGGTGAAGCTTCATCGTCCAAGCCAACCAAAGCCCATGACAATAATTTTGTTAGTCCGGAAGCGTCCAAGCGACACCATACTATAATGATGTTGCTTGATTACCCTCAGTGAAGTTCTCTATTTTAATTCTGTCTATTATAAACATCGAGGACTATGTTTGTTTTAAGTTTGGGGGTGTGGTAGTTTAATTGAGTTATCCTTGTCTGTCTAGTCGCGTTGTGCTATGTGGTAGTCAAATTTAAGTTTGGGGGTAGTACTTCGTATTTGCGTATTTGTGTGTTTAATCTAGTTTTTTTGCGTGATTTAAGTATGTTTTTCTTTTTATTCAAAAAAAAAATTTATTTTTAGGATGTGTCCCTTGAGCATTGTTTTAATTTGATCTGAACTATAATCCAGGGTCTATGATAAGGGCTTGTTTGAAGAAATTCTAACTCATGAGAAGTAGACAATTGTTGCGTAGTCTTTATGCTTATCGTTTATTGGTTATTATTTTGCTTATGCGTCCTTTCACTTTCATGCACTTACCCATGAGTATTAAGCTAGTTGTATGCTTAGAGAAGGCTTTTATAACCGAATGCTTGTGAAAAATATCTATAAACTCTAGAACTCGTTTAAACATCACTCGAACCAAGGTGTCCATATTTGTTATGTTTGAATTGATGGTCATGTGGTGAGTTGAGATGGAGCGTAAAACGCACTCACTCATGGACACATGCGTAGGAGAGATAGAGCGTAAAACGCACTCTCTTATAATTGTGATTAAAAAAAAATTATTTATTGCAAATTTTGCATGGGGTTGAGGTTGAGCGTAAAACGCACTCGCCCATATAAGCGTGCTTAAGGATTGAGATGGAGCATAAAATGCACTCACCTAGAGCCCTTGGTTCTCAAAATTTTTGGAATTGTGATTTGTACACCTTTGTATTGAGTGATGTGTTAAGCATGTTGTTTTGGGGTTTATTTTGATTATTTCATAAGGTAATGTGGTTGCATAGCTTCATTCGAGCTTGATTGGTTTAGTGCTATTGGGTACTCACACACACACATACGGAAGAGGCCTTAAGCAAAGTATGACTACCTAACTGAAATTTTAGACTTGCAACGCTTTGTTTGTTCTCTTGAGTTCTATGTGTTAATGCCTTTGAGACCATTGTCGGCTTATTAATTCATTGCTCAATTTAGGTAATATTAGAAGTTTTTGAATTGTTTAGTTTAGTTTTATTTTGCTTGAGGACAAGCAAAGATTTAAGTTTGGGGGTATTTGATGAGTGTGTTTTATACACACAATTTGGGTACTTTTGGCCTTGATAATTTGCAAGTCTTTAGGTATTTTATGTGGTTTTTATGTATTTTTATCTTATTTCTACATAAACTAGTTTTTAGTTATTTTTACATGTTTTATGTTGCTTTGATGCATTTTCATTATGTTTGTAGGAATTGAAATAAATACCGCTCGGATCGTTGTTTGTATTGACTCAATGTCCGTGCCTGGACGTCTGTGCCCGAATGGTAGTATGATGGAAATTTGTGCTTGACGACGCTCGGTGCTTAATTTGATAACATTTGGTAGTTGGGCGTGCACGACGTCGGGAAGCGTGCACGGCGTGCGGCGTCGGCCAAGCCACGAGGGCAAGCTCATGCTTTGATATCCGTGTCCGAATGATAATACAGTGAAAAGTTGTGTTTGGAGATGCTCGACATTGATTTTGATGACATGTCGAAGTTGGGCGTGCACGACGTTGGATTGCGTGCACGGCGTCGGGCGGCGTGTCGTACGGCGTTGGCATTGGGCGTTGACACTCGGCAGGCGCTGGCGTGTGGGCGCGCGCGGGCGGACTCGGCGTTGGCACTCGACAGGCGCTGGGCGCGACGTGCGGGCGCGCGGTGCTGGCGTGCGGGCGGACTCGGCGTTGGCTCTCGACAGGCGCTGGGCGCAGCGTGCGGCAAGTTGGGCGCGGGGCCTCAACAGCTGGGCGGCATGCAGGCGCGGGCGTGCGGGCGCACGGGCGGCACTTGACAGGTGCTGGGCGCGGCGTACAGCAAGTTGGGCACGGCGTGCGGCAAGTTGGTTGCTGGGCCTCAGCAGCTGGGCGGCGTGCAGGCGCGGGCGTGCGGGCGCACGGGCGGCACTCGGCGCATGGCTCGGCAGGCGGAGCGGCATGCAGGCGCATGGGCGCGGGCGCACGCCTGGGCGTGCGGGCGCACGGCGCGGCACTCGGCAGCCAGTGTGCGGCAGGCAGGGCCCTAGGCGCGCGCGCACCAGGCGCCGTGCGGGCGCACGCCGCCGTGTTGAGTGCGATCTGACACATCCCATAGTGCGATCTGAGCTCCATTTTGTCCGAATTTGGCTAGGGTTTATTGTTGAAGACTATATATAATCTCTTCTAAGCCTCATATCAGATATCTAGAGAGGGGGAGGCTACAAAATACATCAACCAACAGAGCTCAAGGCTGCAAATCAAGCTGAATCAAGCCAAAAGCCAGGGAACTCAGTCAAGAAGAATTGCAAGGCCAAGGTGGAGAGCTAGAAACCATCAGCAACCAAAGGAACACCAGCTGAATAGCTTCAATAGTTGTTTCATTTCTAGATTTCCATCTCCTTTGTAATTCGAATTTGACAATGTATCAATTGAAAATGATGTTTATTGTAGCTATCATGAACTAACCTTCTATTCTAAGATTGCAATGGAACCCAACACTTAATTTGAATTGAATTCTCTCTCTATTGATTTTAGTTATGCATTTGTGAATTGATTGTCATAACCTTTGCTTCTAGATTAATTGCTTGGCCCGTAATTACCATGGGAACCTATATGAACTTGACGAACGGATTATAGGTTGAGACCTAGTTATGATAACATGTGAGAGTATAGATTGTTGTGGGTTATTAATCGGATTAAGTGACATGTGTCTTATTAATTATCTGCAATAATAAGTATCTTGATAGTAGTTGGGATAGATATATACCTAATTACCGCATGCAACCTATTGAGAATCTAGTCTTAATGACTTCCGAGGTGAAAGTTGGTAATGGAAGGGAGGATTAATTAGATTTGGTGACACGTGTCTATAAATCATTCCTGAAATTAGTCTCTTGATAGTGTATAGGATAGACATATACCTATGCACCGCTTAGGAAGATTCGTGATTGACCATCGACAGAGGCTCTTATGTAGTTTTGATTTCTTGGTTGTCAATTCGTATGCTATAATTGATTGAAAAGAGAGAGTTAGGAGATTCAAATGACGTGTTGGGGGAAATTGTAATCTTAGACCTTTCTATCTTGATATTTTACCGCATTTTACTCATTACTTAACTTGTGAACTCAACCAATCAACAAACAATCAAACCTTCATCGTTTAAATTAGATCAAATTTATATACGATTGGTACTTGGTTATTATTTGTCACAATTCCCTGTGGGTTCGACTCTTATCTTATCATATATTACTTGTGGGTCGTGTATACTTGCACGTGTGTGTTATCGATTGCGAAATCGACAAACAGTTCCATCGGAACAAAATTCTTCCTAATAACCCGATGATATTCACTTATTGATTTTTTGTTTGTTTTACGGTACTATATTGGGCGTGGTTCCTTTAGATCGCTATTTTAGGATGCCTTGGTATTGTTAGATTATCCGTGTCGGTTATTTCTTGTAATATCCGGTTGTGGGTGTGTGGAAATTTGGGTGTGAGCCTAGGAAAGCGATCACATGGTCCAAATCCGATGATGGACGTCTTTTGATGTAGATAGTAGGAATGATGTAGTTTTCATTGTACATATGTAATCGTCGGGCCTTAAAACGACGCCAAGGCGAGAATCGTGGTTAAGGCCCCGTCATAGTGAAAATATGTGATTGTGGGCGCTTGGGGTTATTGTGATGGCTTACATGCCCATGAATAGCCCCAACGCATTTTAATGTTTGATTTGATTTATGACACGAAATTGATTTCAAAGCTAAACGATAAAGATTTTCATAAAATCAATTAAACTAGGTGATTAGCTTCATGAGGATAAGAAATTGGGAGTACTAATGAATGTCGATTTCTATTTAACGAGAAGGCAAAAGAAAGAAATCGTTTTCAAGCATCACAAAAAAATGGTTTTATAAAAATAAATAATGTTTTATTAAATCATTGTGCATAGGGTTAAAGAGATCCTAGAGGTTGCCCATCATTTGAGTTATGAAAGCAACGTATAGATCTCGATTCCTATTTTGACAAAGATTTAGAAAACTCTTGTTTCGCCAAAACAACACCTAATGCAATCTCATAGTTTTGACAATTAAAATCAAGAATTTTCTCATAAAGCTTTTCTCGTATAAACTGAAGGATATTCTAAAGCATTCCCAAGAAAACACGACTTTTCTGAAAACCCAAATGGTTTCTTCATGCAAACTCACCACAACATTCATATAAGCACACACACACACGCACATATACACATTCCATGAATTAAAAGATAGGAAAGTATCAAGATTGCGGTAACCGTGTTTCACGGAAGTCGGGGGGTGCCTAACACCTTCCCCTCGCTTAAGCAAGCCCCCGAACTCTATGAATCTCGGTTTGCAGACCAATTAATTCAGAGTCACATATGAGCCAGCGATTTACAAAAAACGAAAACTCGGATGAGTTGGCACATCCATTTCAAATATACCAACTGGCGACTCTTGTTAATTGGCTCATCATAAAAAACGATCTTTCAAAACCCCGTCGACATTAATGCTGACCTTTTCCAAAAAATCATTTAAATCAAAAGGCTAAAAATGGAAAGGGACAAAAACCCGGCGTCGACAGCTGGCGACTCTGCTGGGGAACGTCAGAGGGCTTAAGCCGCTTTCAACTCTTGATGCTATCATATCCTTTAAAATTCGTAAATGTGTATGTACGTGCGATATTTTGACTTGTTTTACTTATTGTTGTGTGAATGTGTGTTTTTCCCAAATGAATGATTGATTGAATGGAATGGCTTTACTTTAAAGTAATCATTTGCATACGGTGAGGACGATGAATGTGAATGTATGTTGAGAGTGTACCTCCTCCTGAGGCGAACCTGTCGGTTGCTTATTACTAGACTCGAATGGGCTGCTCCCCGGAGATGGCTCTGGAAACGCACCACCCAAATCCGCTCCAATCGAAAGGACTCAGACGAGTAGATTGCGAAGATTTGGGAACCTTCATGCCGAAAAGCCCGTGAGAGTATCCCTAGGATAGGTCAGCCTCAGATTAACCCAACGCAGGAAAAGTCTCTTCATGCCCTTTTACGTTTGCGCGTATAAATGTCATGATCCCATTCATATATGCCTCCCATGTTTTCAAAAGAAAGTACTGACCTCCATGTTTTACAAGGAATAGCTGGGAAGGCCATAATAAGTCATGTCTATCAATTATTATTGCAATAAGGGACTACTAACATGTTGTTTTGCAGGAAAAGATTTTAAAAAAAAAACCCCAAAAAACACAAAAAATTACCGTTTTAGCATGCATCCACATCTCTCATTTCCCAAAGATTAAACTCCAAACCGTTTTTTCTGCAGGATTGCTCCTCAAACCCGTTCGCAATCTAAGAGGGCCCAGGTCTCTACATCTGAAATGGCTGATATTCCACCTACTAATCCTGGTTCCATATCCCGTGAGGAATTTGATGATTTTAAGAAATAGATGCTAGAAATGGCCATGATGCTGAGGGAACAATTGCTACCTAGACATGATCCACCTAAGGAGGATCCACCCCAACCTAAGGGCGAACCCGTCGTCCCAAAGGTCATCCCTATACCTGACCGAACAGTGATTACTATCCCCGAGGAAGGAGACACTGACGACCTTCAGAAAAAAATGAAACAAATGGAGGAGACCATCCAATCTCTAAGGGGCATAGGGTCCCTAGGCAGGGTGAATTATTCGGATCTTTGTGTCTTCCCTGGAACCAGATATCCAGAGAAATTTAAAATTCCCGAATTTGAGAAATACAATGGGAAGGGGGATCCTTAGACACATCTGAAAATATACATCGGGGAGCTTGGATCTTATGCCGAAGACGAAGGTCTAAGAATGCAACTATTCTAAAAGAGCCTGACGGGAGAGGCAAGAATTTGGTATGCCCGTCTTGATAATGCCCGGATCCATAATTGGGAGGAGTTGGCCCACACCTTCTTAAGACAGTATAGCTTCCAGGCACAAATGGCCCCTGATAGATACCAAATGACGAAGATTAAGAAGCAACCAAAGGAATCTTTCAGGGATTATGCACCGCGATGGAGGGGTATGGCTGCACAGGTGAGTCCCCCCATGAGTGAGTCGGAGATGGTGATGACCTTCGTAGACATTCAAGAGGCTCCTTATTATGAGCAGGTTATATCAGGGATTGGAAGACCCTTTGCTGAGATGATTAAACACGGAGAAATGGTGGATATGGGGTTGAAATCTGGCAAAATCCGGGATTTCACGGCTTTGGAAACAGCTGCAGAACAAATACAGAGTGGAAACTATGGCAGCACTTCCCGTAGGGTCCAAAAGAAGAAGGAAGAAGATGTTTCCCTCATCCTGCAGGGATCGGCTAAGAAGGCAGAAAACAATCCTCCAGTACAGGTGCAGAGAGTGGGGCCATCTCGACAGCCTAACTTCACTGATCAAAGGGCGGACGGGCGAAGGAGATTCGAGGCCTCGAAAAATCGAGTATTCACCCCCCTCAGGGATCCTCTTGAGCGGGTGTTGGCAGTATTGATGGCCCAGAGGAAAATAGTCGATTTGGCACCCCCGAGTGACCCAAAGGGAAGAAGGTTTGACCCAAGCAAGCGATGCGCATACCACTTGGGTTCCCCTGGTCATGATACGCAGGATTGTTGGACGTTGAAGCATATAATTCAGAACTTGATTGATAGTGGAGAAATCGTGGTGGAAAAGCCAGACTCCCCGAATGTCAAAGTCAATCCCCTGCCAAGGCATGATGGAGGAGGGGTCAATGCGGCGGAAGCCAGGGAAGCCGAGGGGCCGTCAAGGCTGAATTATGTAAAGAAAATCGATGAAATGATCAACATGATAGGTGATCACGGGAATACACGGGGAGCGCCAATTAGACTGGCAGGGGTAAGCAGAAATATCATGGAGGGGCCTGTCAAGTTAGCAGCTCCAAAACCCCTCACCCTTACAGTGAGGCCACAAATCCCTGTCCACAGTCTAAAGACAGTGCCATGGAATTATGGGGGAGTGTCGGAGGAAGCGGCCAGTTGTGCTTCCATAACATCAAGGGGAAATCCTTTGTATCTTCCTGGACGAGTCCTTGAGAACAAAACGAAGAAAAATGAAGAGATCTCCGAGGAGAGAGCCATAGAATTCTTGAAGAAGATGGATCATCCGGAAGCAAGAGGGATCCAGATATTAACCGAGGAGTCGACCCTGACCTCAATCATGGATCTGGTGTTATCGTCCAGTGATCACTGCAAAATTCTGGCGAAAATCCTGGAGGAGGCATACGTTCCCAAAGAAATTAGCAAGGAAGGTTTCGGCCATCTGGTGGGCCATCTGTTGGAGAGTGATGTAATATCATTTACAGATGATGATATCCCCAAGGAGGGAAGGGGGCATCGAAGACCGTTGCATATTGCGGTAATCTCCTCAGGTTATATCATGAATGGGGTGCTGATTGATGGGGGATCGACGTTGAATATATGTCCCCTCAGTACATTGCAGAAGATGAACATCAATCCTAAGCGCCTCCGGGACAGTCATGTAGTGGTGCGAGCCTTCGATGGTTCCCGGAGGGATACAATTGGAGAGATAGAATTGCCGGTGGAAATAGGACCTTGTACTTTTGATATATCTTTCCAAGTCCTAGACATTGCGGCAAGTTACAACCTGTTATTGGGGAGGCCGTGGATACACATGGTCGGGGCAGTTCCTTCCACACTACACCAGCAAATCAAACTTATCATCGACGGGAATCTGGTGACGATCTCGGCGGAGTGTGATGACCCTTCTCCTTCCAGGAATGGCCTGCCTGTGATTAATGTGGATGAGTCGGCGACACCTGCCAGTTTTCAGGCACTGGAAATTGGCACTCCCCACTACAGATGCCTGGGAGCTCCAGCCGTGAAACCCAAGGTCTCTCCAGAACTTACCTTCGTTGCAAAGGAAATGATGAAAATGAAATTCCAGCCTGGACAGGGGTTAGGAAAAAGCAGTCAAGGAATCACCGAGCCCATTCAACTACCCCATCAGATAGGTAAAGCAGGGTTGGGATATCGTGAAGGCGTAGCACGGAGACACTGTCAAGGTGCGACTCCGATTCTACTGGCTGGCAGTCCAGTGACCAAGGTCAACAATGAACAGGGGACTAGCGAGCCTGTGATTGGGTCAGGGAATGAAGAATTAACCCCCGCAAGTGATGAGTCGACCAAGAGGGAAAGTTTTCTACAGGAGGTCGCACAAAAGTTTGAAACCAGGTGCTATATCCCCGGATAATTAACAAGCAATGGAGAGGGGACAGATGTTGTCACGCCACCGGGAGCCCAACAAGGTGTGCCTGTCATCGATTGGGCAGGGCTAATTATTCCTGAAGAAGGTAAGAAAAGGGACTCAGGCGACGTAACCGTAATCATCGGGGAAGTTTCCGATGTGAAGCCCCCTTTTATCCAGCGCATTTCATCTGACCTGACCGTCGACAACTGGACCATGAAACCAGTGATATCCAAACAAGGGTAAAACCCAACATCAGGGTGGTAGACCCCAGAGGATGGGAGGATGAAGAAGTTCATTTTTTTGTTTTGTATTTTGCATAATTATGTCGTTTCTCCATGTTATCTGAAAATGTGATCGTTGTGGAAAATAACTTATATATGACAAATATTTTGTTTCATGTCAGTTGTACCAATTTGAGTAATCCTTGCCTAACAAACGGTCTTTCAAATTTGAATGATGATTATGATTTTGACATTGAGCTGGATTTCGATTTAATGGGCATTGAGCAAGACGAGATAGATTACGACGACGCGCTTGACGAGATCAAAGGATGGGTCGAGGATAAACCCAAACCCAACTTAGACCAAACCATCACCATAGATATTGGAACCCCTGACACACCCAAAGAGCTCAAAATAGGGACAAACCTTACCCCTAGCCAGAAAACAGAAATAACCAAGTTGCTAAGCCAATATGAGGATGTTTTTGCTTGGTCTCATGAGGACATGATCGGATTGTCCACCGACATTGTGGTACATCGGTTGCCTATCAAGGAGGGTTTCAGGCCTGTCAAGAAGAAACTAAGAAAGTTAAAACCGGAATGGAGCTTGAAGGTGAAGGAAGAGATCATCAAACAGTTCAGGGCTGGAATCATTATGGTGTCCACTTACCCAGAATGGTTGTCCAATGTAGCTCCAGTGGCTAAGCCTGGAGGGAAGGTAAGGGTATGTGTCGACTATCGAGATCTAAACAAGGCCAGTCTCAAGGATAACTTCCCGGTGCCTTTCATACACATCCTGGTGGATAATACAGCCCAGTACGAGATGTACTCTTTCGTTGATTGCTTTGCGGGGTATCATCAGATAATGGTGGCGGAAGAAGATCGGGAAAAGACCGTGTTCATCACCCCTTGGGGCACTTTCTGCTATAGACGATTGGCTTTCGGTCTCACAAACTAGGGGCTACTTATCAGAGAGCCATGATGGCCCTGTTCCACGACATGATGCATAAGGAGATAGAGGTCTACGTGGATGACATTATTGTGAAATCAAGGGTAGAGTTTGATCATATAACCCATCTCAAAAAGCTATTCGACCGGCTCAGAAAATATAATTTGAAGCTCAATCCAGCAAAGTGTGCTTTCGGAGTGCAGTCGGGCAAGCTTTTGGGATTCCTGGTTAGTGATCGGGGCATTGAGTTGGATCCGGCAAAGATTAAGGCCATTGTGGATATGCCGGCACCTCACATAGAGAAGGATATAAGAGGATTCCTAGGAAGAATAAACTTCATCAGCCGCTTCATATCCCACTTGACGACTACATGCGAGCTGATTTTCAAACTATTAAGGAAAGATGCTTCCCAAGAGTGGAATGAACCATGTCAGAACGCCTTTCAGACTATTAAAAAGCAGCTAACAAAGGCACCAGTGCTGGTACCCCCGAAGGATGGGATCCCTCTGTTTATGTATATATCGGTCAATGTCATTGCAATGGGATGTATCCTGGGACAAAAGAATGAAGCGGGTAAAGAGCAGGCCATCTATTACCTCAGCAAGAGATTTAGCCGATGTGAACAGAATTACACTCCCATCGAGAAGACATGTTGTGCCTTGGCCTGGGCTGCAGGAAGATTACAGCACTACCTCCATGGGCATACTACGTACCTGATATCGAGAATGGATCCCCTGAAATATATCTTTGAAAGGCCCATGCTGAACTGTCGACTTTCAAGATGGCAGTTAATCTTACAGCAGTTCGACATTGTATACGTAACTCAGAAAGCCATGAAAGGGCAGGGAATTGCAGATCAGTTGGCGGAAACGCCATCAGGAGGGATGGAGCCGTTAGAAACTCCTTTGCTAGGCGAAGATATATTTTGGGTATTACACACGAAATGTGATGACGAGGGACAGTTCTGGAAGCTGTATTTTGATGGTGCCATGAATGCTAAAGGGGCAGGAGCCGGAGCAGTCCTGGTCTCTATCACCGGAGAGCAATACCCTATGGCTACTAAATTACAGTTCAGTAATTCAAACAATACAGGTGAGTACGAGGGGTGTATATTAGGACTCCGTTTTGCCCGCGATATGGGAGTGAAGAGATTAGCGGTGTTTGGGGATTCAGAACTGGTAATCAGACAAGCGATCGGGGTGTACAACACTAAAGAGCTTCGGTTACTTCCATACCATCGTTGTGTTACCCAGTTGATGCAAGAGTTCGAAGATATCACTTTCCGACATATCCCCCGGGGACAGAATGATTTTGCCGATGCATTGGCAACCCTGGCTTCCTTAATCCATATAATCAAAAGAAAAGATGTTCCACAGATTGAGATAGCAGTACAGAACACCCCGGCATACGAGGAACATGTTGCAGTATTATCAGACGAGGTGGTTATGCCGGGGCAGCCTTGGTATCACGACATAAGGGAGTACCTGAGGGATAGATCCATTCCCGACCAGGCAAGCCGAACTGAGAGGATGAGAATTCAAAAGATGGCAATGAAATTTTACCTGAGTGGGGATTCACTCTACAAGAGGGATTCTGGGTTGGGACTGTTACAATGCATAGATGAGACAGAGGCCCAAAAGATTATGAACGAAATACATGGTGGAGTGTGTGGCCCACACATGAGTGGACCGATGCTGGCCAAAAAGATCTTGAGAACGGGGCATTATTGGTTAACACTGAAAGCCGACTGCGACGATCATGTCAAACGGTGTTACCAATGCCAGGCGCACGGTAATGTGATCCATACGCCTCCCAATGAACTGCACTGTATGACCTCCCCTTGGCCTTTCTCAATGTGGGGAATGGATGTAATCGGACCAATAGAGCCCAAAGCAAGCAACGGACACCGATTCATTTTCGTCATGATCGATTACTTCACCAAATGGGTAGAAGCAGCTTCTTTCCCCAAAGTAACTCAAGAGGTCATCGTCGGTTTCATCAGGAATAATGTCATTTGTCGATACGGGCAACCTGAGGTTTTGGTCTCCGACAATGCCAAGAATTTGAACAACGCCATCATGAAGGGATTATGCGACCAGTTTAAGATCAAACACCTCAATTCTGTCATTTACCATCCAAAGATGAATGGGGCAGTGGAGGCTGCAAATAAAAACATCAAGAAGATCATGGCGAAAATGTCTGCTAATCATCGGGGATGGCCGGATCTGCTACCCCTCACCATGCTGGCATACTGAACGTCAACGCGTACTTCTACATGGGCAACCCCTTACGCTTTGGTGTATGGAGTGGAGGCTGTTCTGCCAGTTGAGGTTGAGATGGCGTCCCTCAGAATAGTGATTGATGCTCAGATAAGCGAGGAGAATTGGATGCAAAGTCGATACGACCAATTGGCCCTAATTGATGAAAGGAGGGTGGCTGCTGTTTGGCACGGTCAGTTATATCAACAAAGGATCTCTCGATCATACGACAAAAGGATAAGACCTCGGAAGTTCAAGGAAAATGATTTGGTGCTAAAAAGAGTCATGCCTTGTCAAGACGAAGCCAAGGGGAAGTTTGCCCCGAACTGGGAAGGACCATTTGTGATTAAGAAAGTGCTATCCGGAGGAGCCCTCATATTGCAAGAAATGGATGGTGAGGTATTTCCACAACCCCTCAATTCTGACTCGGTGAAGCGGTTCTACGCTTGAATCATCAGTTCCCCTTTTTCTTTGAGGAACGAACTACGTAGGACCTGATCTCCCAACTTGTGGGGGTACGTAGGCAGCCATCATGGCGCGGTCCGATTCCTTAAAAAAATAATAATCCTTTCTCTAACCAAAACCAATTCCCAATAGCCAAAAAAAAGCCTTCCTCTACCCTCGAAACCTTCCCGATGCCAGCCATAATCAGATTTATCCCGAGTAACATAAACCTAGCCCAACCAAACAGTTAGCCAAAATCTAAGACTCAATCCGATGAAATCAACAGGGTGTGCGGCAATATCTGTCAAATCTCCATCAAGACTGGAGAAGAGAGAGAAAGCGAAATGTCAAAATCATGGTCAGCTGGATAAAATGAAGATCAAATGAAGGCAACGATACGACAAAAAGGGAAAATGACTAAATTTAAGTACATGTCTACATATAAGTCATTTTGTTACAAGATTTCTCTTTCGATAACCGATGAAACTAACATAGTCTATGCAGGAAATAAAACAATCTACAAATCTGCAACTAACTGAAGCAGGATGGATAAAGTGGTGGACAGATCTGAAGCATCAGCATCCCCTGCAATCTGCTGCCCCATCATGTCGATGCGGTCCAATAAAGCAGTGGCTCGGCTGACAGTCCCAGAATGAGCATCTATAACTGCCCTGGTCCGAAATACAATGGCGTCTCTGTCAGCAATGGCAGCGTCTCTAGCCAGAATGGCATCACCTCTCTCGACAAGAGCGGCATCCCTCTCAGCTTCAGTAGTAATCAAGGCCAGGCGGAGTCGGGTATCCTCAGTAACCCGACTTGGGGTAGAATCAACTGAGATGGAATAATCTGTGGTACCATCTGGGAAAATCACTCCAGAGTCATCAAAGGCCCCAGTCTGACTCAAACCAACCGGATCCGAGTCTCCGCGCAACCACTGCACATAAGCAAATGTCTGGATGTGGCAGCCCTCACTATATTCGGCAAAGATCCTGCGAGACCAAAGATCGTATACCCGCAGTAGATCCCTCTCTGTCTGGGATGATATAAGGAATCGATAGGCGGCTGCGCCCGCTAAAGGGTGAAAATTATGTGTCTGATCAAACTGCCCTGTAACCGCCAAGGGATGATAAGTCGTCACACCTCTCAAGCCAGCAATAGGGATGAAATCCAGGTTCGACACGTGAGTCAAGAAGATCATAAAGGAGCAATAACCCGAATAGACCAGGAGATGAAAAGGATCCTCAATGACCAACAAAAATGATGTCCAAGAAGCCGCATCAGTACAGCTCACGGGACGAAACGAAAACTGCGTGGCTATGTCATGGCTGAAGCAAAACCCTTGGCGACGGAAATGGCCGATGGGACTAAGATGACTCATGAACCACACGTACAACAAAGTCGAGCTCCCTCTGAATACTCTGCCTCGAAAAGACTGGCAATATGAGGCTGACATGTAGGTATCCGCCAATATCATGGGAAGAATGGTGTGATCCTCCTGAAGGGCTCTGACGGTCGCGACAACTCGCATATCCAACTGATCGGGTCCGGTTGGCAAGTACAAAACTGAGATGACACAGGCCATCAAAACGGCTACTCTCAAAGTACCCCAGCGCTCCTTGGACACGAAAAAATCACCAAAAAATAGGTGAAAACTGTCGGGTGAGCCGAATCGGTCAATCAAGAAATGAAGGGGAACCAGATGGTCTGATGTGATCACCGATAACAAGACTGTCCTCCGTAAACTGGTGAAAGTCAAGAACTGACGGCGCAACCAGCTGTGACCCTGGCACAAGGTCTATCCAAAGGCAAGCCGATAAAATGAGCATACTCCTCGAGAGTGGGGGTCAGCTCTACTATCCCTAATCTGAACACCTGACGGGCAGGGGCCCAATAGCTCAGAATACCCTCCACAAAGCCCACTGGCACCTGAAAGGATAATAAGGACCAAGAATGTCCCAAAAGACCATATGCGATAACTTGTCGACCGGCGATAAACTGTCCAGCCAACAGACAAGACTACCGACCAACCCTGTGGGAGGAATGGGATCCAAACGTACCACGACATCTGATGACGACATCTGTTAAAATTGTATCAAAAGACTATACAGGGGGTCATTCTCTATTCATAAATAAAAAAACATGCATCGTACAGTTAATAATAAAGCAGGTAAATTTTATAAGGATAAAAAAAACTGTGCATAAATGAATAAAAAGTTCAATACATAGTGCATGAAATGGGAAAAGAAATCTAAGCAGGTGCAGGTACAAAAGCCATATCCTAGCCTAATCTAGTCAAAAGTAAGGTCATCCAAGAAGGCGGGATCCTCGAACTGATCCCCTGGAGTCGTCGAAGTCGGAGGTCCAAAATTCATGTCAGGAATGTATGGCTGTGCTGTGGCATCAGATGAGCTCGGGCCTGCATCATAACCCGCACTGTTAGGATCGTAGGCGTAAGCATCCTCTGGGGTCCGGCCTAACACCCGAAGATATAAGGACAGTTGCTCCACCTGACGGGTCAGAGTGGTGATCTGCTTAGCATGGGTGGGACTCCGAACGCATGCGGCCCAATCAGTCATCATCACCGAGCCAGGAACCATGTCCCCAAGAAAGAAAGTGGCCCGAGTTTGAGGACCGATAGTACGGGGCACCCACCAGGTGCGGAAAGCCTCACTCGTACTAGGACCCGTAGAAAGCATCCGGCCATCCTCCCCCGCGAGCATGATCTCCGAAGGCTGAGAATCCAGCGGCCAGGATGTAGTGAAAAGAAGGGAATGCGGGATGCGGATCTCTCCAGTCACGCATCTGAATGCGCGCTCTCCCAAATACATCACCCATCCTCCGACACTCTGCAAAGTGAGACGACGGGTGGAAAGCGTGAACTCTGGGCCGGAAGGATACCCATCTGTAAACCCCACAGCCATATGCTCCGAAAGATAAGGAGTCCAGACGACATCTGCAGCGGTGATCAGCTCCAGCTGAATGCGGCAGTGTGCAAAGCTGCCAGATACCGGAATCTCCTCCAAGGTGTTGTGGTGCCACCGATGACCCCTAGGATAAGTGTCCAAGCCGAGGGTCGTGACAGGCCTCAGGCATGGAAGTCGCTCGTAGGCCCAGAACTGTGAACAGAAACAAGGCAAGAGTAACTGTCAAAATGCAGAAAAGAGAAATAAAATGAAGAGGAATACAGTAAGAAAAGAGGAAGAGAGGGCTCACCAGCAAGAAGTGGTAAAATCCAAGCCAAGCATCTGTCTGTCCCTCTGAGCGAAGGCGAAGACCATGGAGGAAGTAGGCGAAGGTGAAGGACCCTCAATCGTAATCGCCGATACGGTCCACATCCCTAACGGCTCCGACGACGCTGAAATGAATGGTAGAGGAATTATTCCCTAGGAAACAACCGCTCATGATGGTCAGGAACAGACACCGGAGCAGGATGTCATGGGTAGCTCGATCTGTTGGAATAGGCAGTGCATAGATACCTCCGACAGCATCGACAGCTAATGCCCCGGACTGAATACTGTGGGCCTTGAAGACCCGGTCCTCGACAGCAAAGCCCAGTAAGGCGCGGACCTCCGCTGGAGTGATATTAAGATCCAGAGGGACACGGGATCCGGTGAACTTTATACCCGTGATGTACCTCTAGTCCCAGGGAGTCAGCACAACCTCGCAGTCCAAGAGGTGAAGGGACTGGGTCTGGTGAAACCATCTCTCGGACAGAGCCCTCATATAACCCCAGGGGCACTGGCGGGGAATGATGGTGAAGAAATGACGAAAGCCTCAGGAATCCACCACCGCTCGGTAATCACTGTGCAAAGCGGTGTAGAGGGAGTAGATGTTGAACCAGTTACCCCTCGACTGAGTAAACTCGGGCACCTGTGGCAATCACCAATGGGTCAGTCTAGATAGAACGGGAATTGAGAAATTGAGAATAAAATCAGAGTAAAATTGAATATACCTCATTAGCCACGAGAGATGCTGAGGGGTGACGACTGAGATCCCAACCCAATAGATCGGGTATCTACACAGAGGCGACAGACAGGGCGCGATGAGGAGATGGAGCTGGTGTGCTAGAGGGTGGCCCCTCTACCACAACATCCGGGAGAACAGCCTCCTCAACGTCGGGATGATCAGGCCGGATGACAGCCTCCGCTAGTCGGCGAGCCTAACGGGTCCGAGGAAGAGCAAGGGCAGGTGCAGCCCTACGGCGGCGAACGCCCGAGGTCCGAGACGCAGAGGAGCTACTAGGAGCGTCGGGATCCATAGCTGGAATAGAACAGGCAAGGAGAAAGGTAAGTTCTTTTTTTTGAATTATGTCACAAATATTTCAATACTCATCGTAGAATTAAGGCAACATGATGCATGTGTATTATATGTGCATGAAAAAAACAAAAAATTCAGCAGAGTTCCGTCTATAAAATGGGCATCCCATGCATAACCAAGCATGTTTTCAATTAATCCAAGCCACAACAGGTCAAAATTGCATTCATATGGGTAATTACAACATGTAAAAGGACCATAATGCATGATTTTCTTTCAAAAAGAAACAACAGATATGTGTGCCTGCATCATGAGCATAAAATAGGACTCACACAGTTGATACATAGCATGTATATACGATAATACATAGCATAGCATTATAAAGCATACATTTCTATCTCTAAGCATGCAAATAGCCAAATGTATAGCAAAACATTGACGAAATTGAAAAACGATCGGTCAAAGTGTTACCTGTAACGCGTAGTTCGATCTAACCGGAGCGGTTTTTGCAAGAAGATTGGAAAATTCGGCAGAAAGGCGAGCAAAGGTGTGAAAATCGCGTGGGGTACGAATGAAAGTGACAGATCTGGGAGGCGGCTGGCCGCCTATATGCCCGATCATGGCCGCAGATCAATCTACGGCTGGTCGCAGATCAATCTGCGGCTGGCCGCATATCCATCTGCGGCTGGGCCCAGTGATTCCCCCTTGTCCAATGCAAGCTTAATCGATCCTAAAGCCCATTTGACTCATAATTTGGTAATAAAATACGAGATTTTGATGAATCGGATGTCGAACACGGCTTCTCAATTCGACCGAGTGACCGGCGACGAGACCCGGCACTCGCAGGACGATCGATCGGCGACGATAACCGGCGATTACGAAGAATTGGGTGACCGGCGACGAGACCCGGCACTCGCAGGACGATAGACCGGCGACGATAACCGGCGATTATGAGATGGGTGACCGGCGACGAAACCCGGCCCCGACAAGACGATCGACCGGCGACGATAACCGGCGATTACGATATGGGTGACCGGCGACGAAACCCGGCCCAGACAAGACGATCGACCGACGACGATAACCGACGATTACGAGATGGGTGACCGGCGACGAAACCCGGCCCCGACAAGACGATCGACCGGCGACGATAACCGGCGATTACGAGATGGGTGACCGGCGACGAAACCCGGCCCCGACAAGACGATCGACCGGCGATGATAACCGGCGATTACGAGATGGGTGACCGGCGACGAAACCCGGCCCCGACAAGACGATCGACCGACGACGATAACCGGTGATTACGAGACGGGTGATCGGCGACGAAACCCGGCCCCGACAAGACGATCGACCGGCGACGATAACCGGCGATTACGAGATGGGTGACCGGCGACGAAACCCAGCCCCGACAAGAAGATTGACCAGCGACGAAATCCGGCGATTACGAGATGGGCGACCGGCGATGAGACCCGGCCCTGACAAGACGATCGACCGGCGACGAAACCCGGCGACTACGAGATGTGTGACCGGATACGAGACCCGGCCCCGACGAGACGATCGACCGGCGACGAGACCCGGCGATTACGAGATGGGTGACCGGAAACGAGACCCGGCCCCGACGAGACGATCATCCGCATTGACACCCTTTTACGAATATTTTGCATGCCTTACATCTTACGTTGCATCATAAGTCATATGTGTTGCATCACGTATGTATTGTCATTCTTGTGCACTGTCATTCATGCATCGAGTGTATATTCTTTATCCTGTTCATTTCATTTAACATTGCATAAACATGATAAAGAGGGGCAGCTGTAGACACCCAAATTTTGCGTTCCCTATGCTAACCGTGACAGAAGGTAAAATCGTCAATTGAACTGGCCTGCGGGAGCGAAGAATGGGCACAAGTGCGAACACTCGACGCCACCACGACGATTTGCAGTCAAAACCGATGTGACAACAAGGCCATCCGAAATGAGCATTCCCGAATAATGTGTCACGTCTCACAGTAATTCCCGGGCTGCAAAAAACAAGCCTTTCGGCGAAAACCGACAGCACGATGCGAGAATCGAGGTGCGGTGCGGAAACCGAGGAGAATTAAATAACTAAAGTGCATGGCGGGCTGGGTGCATGGCGGGCTAAGGCCAGCCTACTTCAGCACATTTCCTTCATTCAGTGATAGAGAGAGAGTTGGTAGATCGGAAGAGCAGAAGAATAAGCAGCAGCAGCACGGAGATTCAAAGGAAAAACAGCAGAATTTTGCAACCAAATAGAGAGAAAAGAGAGAAAATAGTGAGGAGTTATATCTCTTTTGTGAGATTGTATCACCTATATTCTCTACTCTAATTAATATACAAGTTTACATCCACTTTGATATCATTTGCAAGGTGAAAATCTCCTTATTTTTGCAATTTCTATCATATCATTTGGTCAAATTAAATGTAGTTTTCATGTAATTTATGGTGGAACAATGAATTAGGGATTATTAGTGAGGGTTCCATCGGAACAAAATTCGTCCTATTAACCCGATGATATTCACTTATTGATTTTTTGTTTGTTTTACGGTACTATATTGGGCGTGGTTCCTTTAGATCACTATTTTAGGATGCCTTGGTATTGTTAGATTATCCGTGTCGGTTATTTCTTGTAATATCCGGTTGTGGGTGTGTGGAAATTTGGGTGTGAGCCTAGGAAAGCGATCCCGTGGTCCAAATCCGATGATGGACGTCTTTTGATGTAGATAGTAGGAATGATGTAGTTTTCATTGTACATATGTAATCGTCGGGCCTTAAAACGACGCTAAGGCGAGAATCGTGGTTAAGGCCCCGTCATAGTGAAAATATGTGATTGTGGGCGCTTGGGGTTATTGTGATGGCTTACATGCCCATGAATAGCCCCAACGCATTTTAATGTTTGATTTGATTTATGACACGAAATTGATTTCAATGCTAAACGATAAAGATTTTCATAAAATCAATTAAACTAGGTGATTAGCTTCACGAGGATAAGAAATTGGGAGTACTAATGAATGTCGATTTCTATTTAACGAGAAGGCAAAAGAAAGAAATCGTTTTCAAGCATCACAAAAAAAATGGTTTTATAAAAATAAATAATGTTTTATTAAATCCTTGTGCATAGGGTTAAAGAGATCCTAGAGGTTGCCCATCATTTGAGTTATGAAAGCAACGTATAGATCTCGATTCCTATTTTGACAAAGATTTAGAAAACTCTTGTTTCGCCAAAACAACACCTAATGCAATCTCATAGTTTTGACAATTAAAATCAAGAATTTTCTCATAAAGCTTTTCTCCTATAAACTGAAGGATATTCTAAAGCATTCCCAAGAAAACACGACTTTTCTGAAAACCCAAATGGTTTCTTCATGCAAACTCACCACAACATTCATATAAGCACACACACACACGCACGCACATATACACATTCCATGAATTAAAGGATAGGAAAGTATCAAGATTGCGGTAACTGTGTTTCACGGAAGTCGAGGGGTGCCTAACACCTTCCCCTCGCTTAAGCAAGCCCCCGAACTCTATGAATCTCGGTTTGCAGACCAATTAATTCGGAGTCACATATGAGCCAGCGATTTACAAAAAAAAAAAAACTCGGATGAGTTGGTACATCCATTTCAAATATACCAACTGGCGACTCTAGTTAATTGGCTCATCATAAAAAACGATCTTTCAAAACCCCGTCGACATTAGTGCCGACCTTTTCCAAAAAATCATCTAATAAAAAGGCTAAAAATGGAAAGGGACAAAAAACCCGGCCGGGCGTCGACATCAGCCTTTCTCCTTTATTTCTTTCTATCTCAAGATCTAGAGAAATGATGCATTTAGTCTTTCACCAGGACTAAGGTAGCTCAGAAAGGGCAGGCCTCTAGGTTTGATAACTTAGGGCTTGGTTTGTCTCTGAGGCATTTTCTGAAGAAAGACTTTTTGAATATGGTGTATCGAATGTCATCATTGTATTCCTTAGACTAGGATAGTTATGAAGAATGGAGTGGTATTTGGTAAGCTGAGATCGTAGAGACAACATACTGTACGATCATGACTCTATGACTTTGAATAGTATGGCTAACCTGGTTTGATAGTCGTAGAGCTTAGGGATTCTAGGATCTGAGATGAGAATTCATTTGGCTCATCAGTCACAGAGTTTTGGGACTCTGAGTCTAGGACAAGGTTTTGTATGAGGGAGTGTCACTTTAGGGACTATAGGAACTTCATTTTGCTTGAGTCCTGAAGCAGTTGAGATCTATATTCAGGGACTAGATTTGTCCCTCAATATGCTGGAGAGTTGTTGTCCTGGCATGTCCTTTGATTGGCTTAAAAACTTCCTTTTGCGCTCAAGGCTATAGCTGTTTGACTCTTTCCATCTTGCAGCTTTATATTCTATATCTCTTCAGTTTCCTTGACTCCATTATCAACTTGAGCATTTGTTTATCAATCAGATTGTTGCTCCCCCATAACTGATACTTCCATCTTGAGTGACTGTTCGTTATTCTTCAACCGATCGTAGAGTATTCTCTTTACCACATGTTACTCTACGACCCTTTTATCTGTATGCGTTCGTAGAGTGGGATGAAGACTTGGATCCTTGGTCATTCTACGATCCTTTGTGCCGTGATCGTAGTGTTGTTGTAGACCTGGTCTTTATACGCTTCTTGAGAAGCTGCATTGTGCTGAATGGAGCGCTAACGTCTGAGAGGGATTTTCTACAGAATTATGCTGTTGCTGTTTTTCAAAAGTTTGTTGATGAGGGTCATTCTTTTCTAACTTCCTCCTTGAATGTGCTTGAGTAAGGGTAGAGCGATCATGATACCTGTGGTGAATACAAATTTCTAACTTGGTACCCAATATTCTTTGGGTCCTGCTGGATTAGTTCTTTTGAAAGCCCAAGTCTTCTCCAGATTGTATCTTCACAATTTATGCAGTTTAAATAAGATGATAATTGAGCATGTTGTATGAGAGTGAGAGCATTGAGTGTGAAACAGATGTAGATTCTCAAACCTTTTCTTTAGATAAGTATTTATCCATCATTTATGTTCCAGGTATTTGAACTTTGGTAGAGTAGTGGTTAGTTCTGTGAGTTGAACATAGATGGTTCGTAGAGTTGATCAGTCTCTATGATCCTTCAATGTGCAGCGTCAGACATGACTACATTCTACGACTTTTCAAATGCTTGGATCATGAGATAATGCATTACTCATCATATAAGGTGTGAGAACTAAGGTAGGATCACTTTAAGTATATTCACTCCATAAATATCAGTGTTAGACCGTATGTGGTGATATTCATTGTATACAATCCCTACTTGGATTTTCACATCTAATAGCAAACTCTCAATGTCAAGATAATGAATTTAATGAGGCAGTGCACACAGTAGCAATTGCAAAGTAGTTTAGACATGTTTAGCAACAAGATGAGAGAATATACTATTTGCACAGACTTCAGACCTTCAACTTAAGGATTTTATTTTCAGCCTCAAATATGGATAGACAGCCAAGTGATTGTTAAACTATCACTTACTTTCCTTTTCCTTTTAGGGTAGAAAATGATTTCTTGATATGCTTACTGAAGTATGAAGATATGCAGCTATGCAGTATATATATTAACAGTTAAAGACATTTGTATTTTAGGGAGATAGGATAGATACCTCACTGATGTCAATTTCTTGACAGTCAGTGGTGCTGCTAGCAATAATGCATTGTTTAGTTAAACTTTCTCAGGCCATTGCTAGTCTCATCATTTGTTCCTTCACTGTGCTCCATTGGCTGATATATTGAGCATATCTTTGAATTGTGCACTTGCTTAGTTATGACATCCCATGATCATTGATAAGCTTGAATGAACCTCTGAGTTCATATCTTGCAGAGTGGGAATATGTCATGCGTGTTGAGAAACTAATGGGATCGTCGTAGTAAGTGCATGGCGCATTATCTTCTGGATAACCCCTTGTTCATCCTTTGTAGGACTTCACAAACATCTTGGGTGGAGATGCAAATTTTCTGTTTAATGGAGAGTATCTTCAATCTTGCTGCATCTGTCTACTTTCTCCTTATGAAATGATCGATATGCTTAATGACATCAGCATGCCTGGTGATGATGAGTTTTCCTCTAAGTCCATGGAATAGCCTGGATAGTTTTAGGACAGTTTTTCTCCTGCACAAACAATTTTCAACTGTTAGCTCATTGTCTCGTCAACCAATACCTAGACTTAGAACTGATCTAGATTTGTGTCATGGATCTACTTAAAGCGTTAGCTTTAGCATAATCATAAGAACCTTCTCTGATACCAATTGTTGGTTCCTAGAGACACAATATGGATCTAGAAGGGGGGTTGAATAGATCCTTTAAAAACTTTTTCCTTTTGTTGATAAAGTATAACAGTTATGAAGAAAAGAATCAATTCATGCACAGCGAAATAATCATTAATCACCCGTTCATAGATTCAAGCTCATTCATAAATCAATTTACAAGTCTATAATATGATTGATATCAGATATAGCAATTCATAGATCATAAAGTAAATGACAGAGGATAAATGACACAGGAGATTTTAAGTGGTTCGGAGACGTAATAACTCCTACTCCACTCTTCTACTATAACAAGTAGGAATCCACTAAATGTTTTAGTCACAAAGACAAGGACTCTACGCCCTCCTCAAGTCCAAACAGACAAGAGTTGTTTTTAGCCACAAAGGCAAGGATCTTATGACCCTCCTCAACCCCTGCAGACACGGATTCATATGACCCATCTTGTGTCTCGCAGACTTGAGTTCTTTTTTTGTCCCTCGGACAAGGATCCAATGACCCTCTTCAAGTCCAGCAGACTTGGGAACCCAGTTCACAAAGAACCCTTCAAGGCCAGCAGCCTTGGAACCTGTAGACTAAAGCCAGCAGCCTTAGATTCTCTTGTACCATTTGGTACTCAGCAAGTCCAGCAGACTTGACTTTGTTTAGTCACTTAAGACAAGGACGCCCCGCCCTCTTTGGTGTGTTGATTGCTTGTTGAGTTGTGCTGCCAAAATAAACTTTGATCTCCTTCATCTTCAGGTACTTGGCAGCTGTTGATGATCTTCTTCTGGATGCTGCTTATGATGATCGTTGAAACCCTTCTTTCTTCTGGTACATAGATGATCACTTCCTTTGAACACTAGTTGACTTGTCCAAGTCACTTCTTCATCTATTCAGTACATAGTGTTCCGTGCTTGATCATAGAGTTGTCCATTCTGGATTCGGTTACTCTAGATCTTGGCTTCTTGGTCATTCAATTCTTAGCTCGTATGCCAGCCCTTTGGCATACCTCTTTGTTGCAGTGAAGCTTCTAGCTGATTGTATATTTAGTGTTCTTGCTCTCTTGCTTACTGCATACCAACGCACACTCATATTCGGGTGTTGTTCTTTCTTTTGTAATTCTCTATTTTCTTTCCGTTGGAAGCTTACCGTTGATATCTTCCCATTGCACTTCTTTCTGTTGGAGACTAACTTTATGCAAATTTGTTTATTGTACCACTGAGCATTTTGCTTCCCTAAGTTTGCTAGTGATGGCTGAGTCAGTATCCATTAGCTGGTACCAATGTGGTGGAGTCACATGCAGTGTCTGTTGACTGCTGCAGATATGACTGTTTGTGCTCCACTCAACTTATTTAAATATTACACTCTTGCTTAGTCGCTCATCTTGGAATAGCAACCCTGAGTGCTTAATATCTTTAATCCAGCTGGCACTGTCTTTACTTGCTCTACGATCATCTTAGGTGCAGCCTTAATCTTAGATCGTAGAGTGAACTGCTTGTTTGACGACTGTTGCCTTTGTTCGTAGAGTTTACTGCTAACTTCAGTTGTGGCCTCGTGCTCTCTTGCAATTCGTAGAGTGGCTGTTTGCATTTGCATTGTGCTCATATGTGTTTCTCACTATATTGTAGTATATGCTTCCTCGTGCTCTGTGATCTCTATTTAGCTTTTCGTTCCAGAGCATAGCATTTCATGATCTTCGTTGAGCTATTGTTGCAGTGTTGTGCTTTATCATAGAGGACTGCTCTATGTCGTTTTAGGTGTTGGCTTTACTGCTGTGTCATAGAGGACTGCTCTATGATCTACTTGTTTGTTGTAGCCTCTTTGGTGTAGATGACTGCTCCTACTCAATCTTCAAACATTTCTTCCTTTTGTCATAGAGTGCTGCTCTATGATCTTTTCACTTTGTTTTGCTGATACTGTTTGAGTGCTTCCATTTGTTTTTAGACCGAGCTCTACGATCACTTGATCTTGCTGAACTTTCATGCTCTACGACCTTTGTCTTTGATGCAGGTCTAGAGCCTTGATGGATCGTAGAGTGATTACTTGTCCTTGTCCTTTGATCTCTGTCATGGCTTGATGCTTTAGTTGTGTTTAGAGATCTTGCTATGTCTGATGGCTCATGCTCAGCTTGCTTGGTAGTCTTGAAGATTGCCACCTTATCTTTTGAGTGCTTCAGCAGTGACTGCTCTACGTTGTTGCTTGATTTCAGACTATCCATAGGGGTCGTAGAGTGGCTGTCTTGGACTGACTTTACGCTCCCTCGTTAGCTCACTGTTTTCTTCTTTGTATTGTATGCTCTACGATTCTGAGTGAGCTCCTTGTTCTGTTGAGTCACACTCTATGATTGTCTTGCAAGCTCTGCGTTGACATATGTAGCCCTACGATGCTCAGTTAGTGCTGCCGAGTAAGCTCCATGATCTGCCGAGCCTGTTGCTGTTCTTGCCTGGCAGACTCTACGATCTTGGATTTTAGCACTGTAATGCCGAGGCAACTCTACGTCCAGTCGAGGCGGTTCTACGTCTTGCCGAGAGTGTTCTACGTCCGGCCGAGGCAGCTCTACGTCCTGCCGAGAGTGTTCTACGTCCGGCTGAGGCAGTTCTACATCATGCCGAGAGTGTTCTACGTCCTATCGAGCTTTACTCTATGTTTTCCCAGCAAACCCTGTGATGGCTTTCTTGGCTCTGCGATGTTGACTGACTTCTCTACGATCCTTCACTTAGTCGGTGCAATGTTCTACGTTCAGTCTTTGGCCCTTGTCTGTCATTACAGTGCATAAGATCAACCTAACAAGTTTGATCTTCTTCTATTCTATTCTAAGTCCTTTTACATCACATTCAATTTAAGGACTTTTACAAAGCCTATTTTTACAACCATGCTCTGATCCGACAGATATACATTTAGCTAAGATCAACCTAACATATTTGATCTTCTAAATCCTTGTACATATATTTCATTAAGGACTTTATAGGGCTTTAATAGCATAAATGTTCTTCTTATCATTTTGTCATCAATCGAATCATATATATAACAGTTAGTGGTAATCACCATGCAGATTTCTCCCCCTATGTTAATGAGTGTTAATACTCGCATGCTGATTCCCAACCACAATAGTTATCACGCTAGTATCGGTATGCCGCCGTACAAAGCGCTTGTAAACAATCAGGAATTTTATAATTATTTGAAAATATTTATTGGAGTCGAATGAATATTTTAATTGATTTTTAATAATTGATAAAATTGTTGTGCATTAATTTCATTAGATGTGGTATAATTAAATTAATGTTTTGATTTGAAGATTTAATTTAATAAGATGATTAAATTAATTAAATTATTAATGTATTGTTAGTAATTGCAATGTTGTATAATTTCTAATTTAATTTAATAATTGAATTAGGGATATTTATTGAATGGAAATTATAATTATTATAGTTAATGTATGAAATTTAATTGAATTAATATTATTGTTTTAATTAAGGGTGTGACAATTATTTAACTATATAATATGTAGTCTATTAAAATAAATTTGTTTGGAGGAGTTTGTTTTGCCAAATATGGCCTTTTTTGGGATTTTAAGCTGGAAAAAAAAACCCCTTTGTTCTCTTAACTGATAATTACGTAAAGGATCACTTATATCAGCTCTCTCTATTTCACGTATATTTGTCCTTGGCTTGGTTATTTTGCAAAAAAAAACCAGAAAAGTGAGAAAAGGGGGAGAAGTAGAGAGAAAAGTTGAGAGTTTGTGAGAATTGAGAGTGAAATTTTGGAATTGGTTAGGTCAAAGAGAAGAGGAATTGAAGCTTGATAATCATCAAACTAATTTTCTTAATCGTCTACCAAGGTATAATCTTGTTTAATTTTCTGTTTTCAAAACTTTGCTATGTTCTCAAGTTTCTTTGGAGTTTGATGATGGAATTGTCAAGGAAGTTATTGTATATGTGCTATATGATGTATGTATATGGTTTTCAGAAACTAGAATTCACGAAATAGTGTTTTAAAATGGAGGATTTCCTATGTTCTTGAGTTTTGGGTATGTATTGTCTGAAAATATATGCTTTTCTAAAGTCAAATGTAAGGTTTAATATCTGTAGGAATCTGCAAATTGATGGTGATTTATTATTCAATGTTCAAATACGAAGAGATTACATGTTTAACCATCTGATTTCATCAAGTAATGGGTTTATAGTGGTTGATTTTATAAAAGATGTCAAAAATGAGTTTTTTTTAGCAAAAACATGGTTTAGTCCTTTGGGTTTTGTTGTTTCGATGGTTTTAGGTTGTTAGAATTGACATACGGATGCTTAGCAATGTTTCTGTGGGTTTTATGTCGATTGGGTATGAGTAATTCGATGTTTTGAAGTTAGTTTTGTGGGTTTTCGGACAGTGCAGCAGCAGGCTGTTTCGTCTTTGTCTGGGTTGCGGCACAGCTGCGCTAGCAACAATGGCAGAAAGAAACGGTGCAGCTGCGCTGCTGGTCTTTCCAGGATAAGCACCTGTGCAGCTGCGCCGGTGTCCAGTCTTGGGAAGGCGCAACTGCGCCGATCCCTGAGCAGAAACAGTTTGTTTTTGTTTTCAGTTTCAGATCATGTCAAGTTGTTTTAACCTAGTCTAATGATTATGATAACATATAAAGCAGGTGATAATGTTGCGAAACAGATTGTAAACAAGTAGTTGATAATTTTAAGTTGTGAAGTTAGTTGATTGTGAAAACACTAATTATGAAGTATTGAGATGATGGTTCAATGTGTTGTGGTTTAATAGGACTTATGATTACAGGTTTGTAAAGGGTGATAATAGTTAGATTATGACTGAGATAATAAGATGAACTTGAAATGGTAAGCTAAGTCTTAAAGGTTGTAATATGATATGTAAGCTAATTATTGTTGTGGTTTTAATGGTATGTATAGGGGAAGGTTTTAGTACACGAACGTGAGTTGTGTAAGTTATTTAAACGTACGCAATAAGGACAAGTTTCTTACTCTTAACCCTTTTACATTAAAAAACATTACTAATCTTAAATTTTACTTAACGCAAGTTCTTATTGATAGTTCACTCCTTACACTTTGTGATTGTACTTTCCGTTCGACTTTCCATATTAAAGGCAGGACATTCTTTATATATCATTCCTTGATAGCTTGGTTTAATTAGAACCATTTTTGTTTGTAATACTTTGAGAGTATACAATAGTTGGTACGTTGTATATCGGACATTGAATATTCTACTATTCTTAATTCTTAATGTAAAACACACTTGTTCAATTTGAATCCATTGATAAACCAAACCAGACTTACTTTGGTTGCCGGTGGATGATTATCAAAGTTGAGATGAACAACCCTAGGTTTCTAGAGGGAACAATATGTGCTAGTTAGCGCTGAATGGTTGTTGCACAATACATTGTACAACGGGCTGATCACCCTGTAGTACGAAGATGATTATTGTCCATGTTTATAGTTTATTAAAACTGATCAAAGGTTACACACAAACTTACGTTGTTAACCTAGTGACTAAATGGTTCATAGTCTTGTGACCCTTTCAGTATATCTTGATGGTGCTATACTTTGATTCTATCGGAAGCTTCCAAATGTTTCCATACTTGATTATTGTGCCACAGGAAAAAGTTTTATCACTCAAGATATATAACTTATTTTTTGAAGTGTTCATTGTTACCCTTGGTGGGGCACTTGTTTTGCTCAACCCTTGCATACTTAAACCCTTGCCCAGCCTAATAGTTGAGAAGAGGACAGTATGGAGCCGCTCTTTTAGTCTAACTAGCAAAGGAAAAATGAAAGATGAACAAATGATGATGACATTGTTATTAGATAAAGTCTGTTCTACTTTTTATTTATATGGTTTGTGTTTAAACATATGATCTTGTTAGCTATTGTATATTTTTCCGCATATACCAAAATGGTAATAAAGGTTTAGCCATAACCTGGGGACATATTTTTGAGACGTTATGTAACCCTTTAATGGGGAGAGAGATGTTTTATTTATTCAGTTTGCATTTACTTAAATTTTTTTTGTTTTCATGGAGTAGTTTAGTTGTTTATGTTGGGTAGTGCCACCAGCACAAATCTGGAGTGGTTTGAGGTAAAACCCGGGATTTGGGGGTTTGTCACGGCGCTATATGGAAGAAGGTGTCGAACACCGTTTATGCTGGGATGAGGTAGTGTGAGCGGAGACTGCTGTTTGGGACCTGAGGATGGTGCAAGCAGGACCAACACGGATATAGTGAAGCTTGATCAAGAACTGTCCTAACCATAAGATAGCAGCCCAAGACCGTCATAAGAAATTACAGCTTGATTTGCATCGTCAAATAAGCTGGGGATTTCATTAGGACCTAGGTAGTTTTGTGTTTGCTGAAGTCGTATCATCCCTGGAAATGGAAGATTCATTTTGGGTCTGAAGGAAGGGCAAGGTTAAGCCCTTAGGTTCAATAGGAACCGTTCGAGATTTTGTGGCGAGTCGGTGAAGTTGGCATACGAGGTAGCGGTTACCTCCTGAACTTGAGCACATCCACAATTGTGTTCTATGTGTCAGTGTCGCGGCCATACAAACTAGACTACAAGCACGTTATATCCTACGAACCAATTCAAGTCAAGAAAGACTTATCGTACGAAGAGATTTCCTGTCCAGATACTCGATAAGAAGGAACAGGCGTTGAGGGAATAAAGATCATTCATTCGGTCAAGGTACTTTGGAGGAACCACGCAGTTGAAGAAGCTAACGTGGGAGCTGGAGGAAAAGATGAGGGCGAATTACCTGCATCTTTTTGAGTGACCGTATATTGTAATTCCGAGGACGGAATTCTTATAAGGGGGGAGGATGTAATGATTGCAAATTTTTCCGGATAAATTAAATGAATTATAGATTTATTATTCATGGTGTGAATTACGTTGAAACTAATTTGTGTATGGTGGAATAGTTGGGAATAGATATTTTAATTAAATTAAAAGGAGTCTAAAGTAATAGAATTATTAAAATAATGGACTACCCTAAGTTATTTAATATCTAGTACTTGATAAATAAGTAATTATTAAATATTCAATTACTTTGAATATAGTAAATTAATTAATATCACTAATTAATGAGAATAATGTGGAATACGATTAATAATATTTAATAGTCCAGTTAGTAAATAAATACTAATTCACTAGTTTAATTAATTAACCAAGCCAAATAATTAATTGATCATGGACTTGGATAATTAATATTCTAACCATTTAAACTAGCCCAACTATTATTGTAAGTTTAATCCAAACCAGTATCTGGTATTTTTCCAACCGGGTTAGTAAGCCAAGTGGGTTTAGCCCATACTAGGTTACTAGTATAGTGGGATAGGTTTTATTCAAAAAAATAAAATCCCAAAAGTGTGCGCTGAGCTAGGCCAATGCCCTACCTCCCTACCTTGCGTGCAAGGGTTTATCAGCCAATCTCAGGGGGCATGGCTCGAGGATGGGGCGGACGAACTTTCCACCTACTTCTTTTTAACTAACGGATACTACCGTTGCGTCTGGAGTTTGCAATCGGAGTAATAAACCAACTACCGGTCAACAATTTGGCTATAAATAAGAACCCCAACTTCTCCTTCATAACTGCTGAGTTTGTAAATTTTACTGAAAGAGGGATAATTGAGAGCCTGAGAAGGAAGGGCGATCTGAAGGGGAGAGTTGACGCGCGAGTGATTTCTGACTTCGTTATTTACTACGGAAAGAAGAGAAGGATTGCATCTAAATCTAGAAGGTAAGCATTTTCTCCGTTACAGTAAGCATGGTTTGCGAATACTCTGTATCATGCTTGGGATTAATTACTCCAATTAGGCATTTAATACTTATCATTGAGGGTAATAAATGGATAATTCTGAGTTATACATACTTGGTAAAATGAATTAATCTTTCAATTCGAAGAAAACTACTGAAAAGAATTGGGGAAGACGACACTGAACCAGAGCGCCGCAGCGCTAGTTTGGCCTAAGCAAGCGGCGCAGCAGCACCATAAAGGAAGGTCGGGACGCCGCAGCTTCAATTTGGCGCTGCAGCGCTAGGAATGAAGGACATGACGCCGCAGCGTCGGTCTTGCTATGTTGTTTTGGCGCTGCAGCGCCAAGGCCATGTCTGTGGGCTAACTGGTTCGGTTCAGGATTCTGATCGGTTCGGGTCGGGTCGTTTTGCGTAACGGGTTGTGTAATTTAAATATTAATAATTTTAATTTCTGAAAATAATGAATAATTAATTTTTATTTAATTAATAACAAATAATGATTAAAGATGAGTAAAGTTAATAAAATTACTTGTTTATTATTTAATTAATAATAAATGAGGATGAATAATTAGTTATTATTAAATAATGACTAAAGACAAATATACAAATGAATTAACTATTTATTATAAATAAGAAGAATTAATTATTATTTAATTACTATTAAATAATAATTAAACAAACGAGGTTAATAGTGAAATTAATTATTATTGGATTAATTTTGAATAATAAATAAACATAGTTTAGTTATTATTTATTTAATAACTAAAGAGAGTTAATTGATTACTATTTTAATTAATACTAAATAGTAATTAAATGACAAAAGAGTTAATAATAATAAATAATTTAGATGGCACATTAATTTAAAACAATTATAATAAATTGTTTAAAGGTTTAATCAAGTGTTTAGCACGTAAGAAAATGCTATTAATCAGATAAATCATTAACCTAAGGTTCATGGATGTCTTATAAAATTAATGATAGTCTATTAAATTATGTGTGCTATGTGGTTGACTCATTTGCCAAATAAATAGCATAAGTTAAGCGTATCCATATACAATTATACGCAGTGCTAAATTGATAGATGATTAAGTAGGTTTCATACCTACTTATTGGATACTATTTGGTTTCATCTGTTGCTTATCTAATAGCTCCTTAGTATGTTTTCATGCATTTTTCCCTTTCTTTCGGTATTGATTCACTATTCTCAGTATATGGCTTTTGCACGGTTTTTGGTTAATTTGACACGGGTTTTATTGCAATTGTTGTTTGGGAGCTTAATGATTTTTTGTTGCTTGTAAAGGACACAAAAATCGAGAAATCAGGCTGCAGCAGTACAGCAGCAGACTGGCAGCCGACGCAGCTGCGCCCCTCCTGTTCCTTCCATGCCTCACCGGCGCAGGTGCGCCCCTTTTGCAAAGGGCGCCGGCGCAGCTGCGCCTGTCGCCAGCCAGCCAATCATGCAGACACGTTCCAGCCAGCGAAGCAGCATTTCCATAAAATCATGTAATGCCTGATTTTGAGGTTTTAGTGGAGCAAAACTTTATTAGTGGGAATCAGAATAAGTCAATAGAAGACAAATTATGCATGTAATATATTCAATTGAGAATTCAATTTTGAGGGAGTTTCCTCCTCCACGAAAAATAGGAAGTTTACTGCATTATTAGATAGAAAATAAAACACACTCCAGCAGAGCTTCAATTTAGCTTGGGAACTGAAGAATGGAGCTATATGGATGCTGAATTGAAGCTTGGGAGCAAGAAATCAAGATCAACACAACTTGGAAAATCATCAGAAGTTGCAGGAACGGAAGAACGGAAACAGGGAGCTTTAATATTTTCTGTTTTTGATTAATTTTCTTATTCTGTAATTATGATGATGAACCAATTGTGTATGATGAATTCTATTATTATTATTATGAACTAAGTTTAATTCTTGGGATTATAATGGATCTTTTGCTTAACTAAAAATTGATATGCTTCCTTATTATTGCTAGTTGGTTTATGAAATGAATGTCTAGCATAATCTAGGCTTAATGTTTAATTGCTTGATCACCAATTATTGTGATAATTTATATGGAATTGAGAAATAAAATATAAATTGAGATCTAATTATGCTAGCATATGTTCAATAATTTTTACATTACTCGATGAAGTTATGTTTCGTGCTTAGGATAGAGAATATACCGAAGCACCATATGTGGCCAATTGAGAACTTATTTCTTAAACCCTTTTTTGATTGTAAATTCACATAGAGATATAGTGTGTTTAGTTAATTTAGGGTGTTCGCATTCATTCCTATCAATTGTGGATTTAGTGTGATATGAATATGGTGCATCGGAGAGGTGGTCATAATTTTTCACATTCGTGTTCTTGACCCAACATTCTATAATAAGTCAATTAGCAACAATAGGAAGCATGGACAATCTAAAGTTGCATTAAGTGGAAATTAATAATTCCCAAGCCCATAAAATTTTGTATTTATACAAATCATAAGTTTGTTTCTGTTTGTTTATTTAGTAATCATTGGTAAATTTTGTATCACTAAAAATCAAGTGTTTAAATGAGACCGAGAATAATTAATAAATTCGGTGTTTGTAGTCATAAATGCAATTCTATTTCTCGTTGGGGATCGATACTTTACTTACTTTTATATTACATGTGGAGCACGTGCACTTGCGTGTATGAGTCGTATTTGTTATATCATACAAATAGCCCAATAATAGACCAACGTTTAGTAATGTTAGATTCCATTGAAGTGATGTCGTATAAAGCTAGATTATTTGTAGCTAAAGCAAACAGGCAAGTTCCCCTTACTTCTAACAACTTGTGCAAATATATTTTTGTTGTGCTAGTATAAGTGAAAGCTAGGTTCCTATCTCTTTCACTCATATTTATTAAGCAAGCTCCTTTAATCCTACTCAAATTATATTCGTGCAGGATATTATTGTATTGCAAGTTATTTATTTAAGCTGGAACTTTATTTCCTAGCATGCTTGTTTAAGTGGTTTAATAATTCTACAATTATTCCCCATCGGATTTTTTATTAACACTCGCACTTGATGCACTTGA